>CAUYRT010032487.1:0-110757 GCA_963574885.1 Lepilemur ruficaudatus | reverse complement strand
TTGTCCAATTAATTTCTTTCTATTTATAGTAGAGACGAGGTCTCGCTCTTGCTCAGGCTGGTTTCGAACTCCTGACCTTGAGCGATCCGTCCGCCTTGGCCTCCCAGAGTGCTAGGATTACAGGCGTGAGCCACCGCGCCCGGCCGGGACATGTTCTTTCACACACACATATACTAAGCAGACATATTGAACAATATGGGGAATGCATTTTGTATTGTTTTGTTTTTACCATAGATTGAGGTTTAAAAAAACAAAAAGAAAAAGAAATAAAGGCCAAGGTTTTACATCATGATTCTCATACTCGGAAACCTGTAGGAGCCAGGCAGGTAAAATAAATTTGCACTCAGGCCAGGTACTAGTCAGAACAACTCTGTAAGTACCATGGATAACTGGGAAGTGTATGACCCATTTAATCTATAAGTCTGATTCGATATTTTAAAACATGAATGTCACCATGCAGGCCTAAAAGGACACATTGGCACAACAGCCCCTTACTTCTTCCAAGGGTCTGCTTAGAGAACTCATTGGCACAACTGCTCCTCGGGAAAACTTTCCACAGACTAGATGAGGACCCTCTGTTGTATGCTATTCTAGCACCGTGTACTTTGCATTGAACTGATCATTACAATTTTATCTAATGATCTGTGTGACTATCTGTCTAATGACACTATCCACAAAATCAGGTCTTGCGCCTGCCCAGATCACTTCCATGGCTCCGGTTCCTCATGCAGTCCCTGGCACATAATAGGCATATAATGAATATTTGTGGGGTGCATGCATGAGACCATGAAGAGAGATATTAAGGGGCACAAGCTTACTAGTGTGTAGTAAAAGCATTCTTCTCAGAAATGATTTCATAGTGGATTAATTTATCTGGCAAACATATCTTGAGTACCTGCCAGGTTCTAAGAATTGTACATTGGAGATGGAAAACAGATTATGTGACAGTCACTGCCCTCATGGAGTTCACAACCTAATTATTCCAGGTTTCTTATATTTTATTTTTAGCATTTAAATATTGCTAAATAAGTGTCTTTTTAAGATATAAAAACATAGTTTCCAAAGAATTTTTGAAATGTGGCATCTAATTTATTCTGATTCTTGTTATCATCTTCACACTCTTACTTTCATTATGATTTTATTTTCCATTGACATAATCTGATGGAATCTTGAAGAAAATAAAAGCAACACAATTAGAACCATGTTTGTGCAGTACCTGTCAAATCAAAAGACAATAAAGGGCTAACTTGGAATTAAGACAACATCAATGCATTGGCATTAAGTGCAACAGGCTCTAAAACCCCTTTACCTATTAGTAAACTCACTTGAAAGGAGCCGATAAATTTGTTGTCCAATTATGAGATGCAGTTGGCTTCTGGATTGAGAAAAGGTAAAAGTAGAAATGGAAAATGGAAGTTTAGAAGCTGCCAAGAATGCTCTTAACATGTCTCTTGGCAGGTCCTCAGGGTATTATAGAAACAAGGAAAAATGAGGGAAAATTAAGGTCTTTGTTTTTGCTTAGCCTTAGGACAAGAGTATGATAATAGCAGTAAATTTGGGTCTTAATCCCAATTCTTCATTTTCTATGTAATTTTGTACCAGTTAATTAATTAATCTGATACTCAGTTTCTTCCTGTGCAAAATGGAAATAATAATATTTATTTTGTAGTGAAGATTAGAGATAGTGTATATTAAATATGTAGTGTATTGCAGAGACCATGGTGTTAAGTAAGTGAAAGCACTAATTATCATTCCATAATTTCCACAAAGGTGCCACAATTTCAGCCAATTTTAATAGTAACCAAATACATTCAGAAAAAGAATTATAAATGATATTTTATTTTTGCCTTAATTTTCTACAAATCTTTTGAATGTACTGGCTTGAGAGGGCTATTTGACAACATCTATTCAAAACTATTTTTTAAAAACTACATATAGAGCCTCAAAAAACTTAAAAAGATTGAAATTATACAAAGTATGTTGCCCAACTACAATTGAGGAAAATTAGAAATAAAAAAGAAAGGAATTTGGGAAATTCATAAATATGTGAAAATTAAACAGCATATCTTTAAATAACCAATGAGTCAATGACAAAAGTCACAAAAGTTAATAGGAAATACATTGAGCAAATAAAAATGAAGAGACAAGACACCAAAACTTATAGGATGCAGCTAAAGTACTTACATGGAAATTTATATAATAACTATAAACACATTAAAAAAAGACATATCTCAAATCCATAACTTAATCATTCACCTTAAGACATGGGAAAAGGAAAAGCAAACTAAACCAAAAACAAATGGAAGGAACCAAAAAACAATAATTAAAGAGGAAATTAATGAAATAAATAATATATAAATAATAGAGAAAACCAGCAAAACAAAAAGTTGGTTCTTTCAAAAAATAACAAAATTGACAAAACTTCAGCTAAATTGATCAAGAAAGACAGAGAGAAGAGTCAAATTATTAAAGCCAGAAATGAAAGAGGTGACCTTATTACCAATTTATAAAAATAAAAAGAATTATCAGAGAATGCTATGAATAATTATATCTCAGTAAACTAGATGATATAAATGAAATGAACAAATTCCTAGAAAGATACAACTATTCAAATTGACTCAAGAAGAAATAGACAATGTGAATAGATCTATAACAAGAAAAGAGATTGAATCAGTAATCAAAAAACTATGCACAAAAAAACTTAGGCCCAGGTGGTTTCATTGATGAATTCTACCAATTATATGAAGAATATTTATTAGTGATTATTCACAAATTCTTCCAAAAAATGGAAGACACTTCCTAAATCATGCTGTGAGTGAGTGTTACACTGATACCAAAGCCAGACAACAGACATTACAAAAAAAGAAATCTAAAGACCAATATCTTTTATAAATATAGGTACAAAAATCTTCAAAAATATAATTACAAACTAAATCCAGCAAGATATTAAAAAAAAATCATGGCCATATGGGATTTATCATAGAAATGCAAGGTTGGTTTAACATCTGAGAACCAATTAATATAATACACCATATCAATAGAACAAAGGGAAAGAAAATACATGATTATCTCAATAGAGGCAGAAAAAACATTTGATAAAATCTATCATAGCTTCATGATAAAAACATTCAATAAACTAGAAATAGAAGGACACTTCCTTATTCTTATAAAGGCTATTTACCAAAAAACTACAGTTAACATTAAATTTATTTGCAGATAACATAATCTTACATGTAGACAATCCTAAAGAATTCACCAAAAAAAATAAAAATCTATTAGTGCTAATAAACCTATATTCAGTAAGGGTACAGGATACAAGATCAATATACAGAACTAATTGTATTTCTACATGTTTGCAGTCCAAAAATAAAATTATGAAAATAATTTTATTAACAATAGCATCAAAGAGAATAAAATACTTAGGAATAAATTTAACAAAAGAAATGCAAGACTTGTGCACTGAAAACCTCAAATAATTACTGGAATAAATTTTAAAATACGTAAGTAAATGGGAGGATATGTGTTTACCATGGATTGGAAGACAATGCTACTAAGATGGCAATACTCTGTACATTAATCTACAGATCCAATGCAATCCCTATCGAAATCACAGCTGGCTTCTCTTCAGAATTTGACTAGCTGATTCTGAGATTCATATGAAAATGTAAGAAATTCAAAATAGCCAAAACAATCTCGGAAAAGAAAAAGTTAGAAGATTCATACTTCCTGATTTCAAAATTTATGATAAAGTAAATGTAAGCAAGACAATGTCATATAGGCATAAGGATACACATACAGATCAAGGGAATGGAATAGAGAACCCAGAAATAAACCCTCACGCTTACAGTCAATTGATGTTAGATAAAGGTGCCAAGATAATGGGATAAAGATATGGAATGAAGAAAAGGCAAAAAATCTGAATAGATAATTCTCCAAAGAATATATATATATATATATATATATAAATTGCTGAGCAACACATGCAAAGATATTCAACATCATTATTCTTCATGGAAATAGAAATAAAACTACAATGAGATGTCACTTGATACCAGTTAGGATGGCTATAATCAAAATAACAGATAATAACAAGTGTTGGCCAGGATATGGAGAAATTGCAACCTTTATACACTGCTGGTGGGATTTTAAAATGGTGCAGCCACTTTGGAAAACAGTCTGACAGTTCTTTAAAAGGTTAAATGTAGAATTACCATAGGATTCCCAAATTCCACTCCTAGGTGTATATCCAAGAGAAAAGAAAACGTAAGTTTACATAAAAATGTGTGTATTAATATTCAAAGCAACATTATTCACAATAGCTCAAAGGTTTAAACAACCCAAATATCCATCAACTAATGAATTGATAAATAAAATTTAGTATATCCACACAAAGAAATATTAGGCAATAAAAAGAAATGAAGTACTGATGTATGCTATAACATGAATAAACCTGGAAAACACATTATGCTATGTAAAAGAAGCCAGATACAAAAGACAAAATCATACATTGAATGATTCCCTTTATAAGAAATGTTAATAGCAGGGAAATTGATAGAATCAGAAGGAAATGAGTGGTTTCCTAGTTCTGAAAGGGATGAGAGAATTGAAGAGTGATAGCTTAAAGGGTATGAGATTTTTTGGGGAAATAATGAAAATGTTCCAATTGATTGATTGCGTAACTCTGAATATACTAAAAGCATTGAATTGTATACCTTGGTTGCATTGTATGGCATATGAATTACATCTCTGTATATAGCTGCTACAAAAAACCTTCACATATATCTTTCTACTCAAAATTCTGGATGTCTGTCCCAGAGAAATATATGTTCACCATGAGTTGAGTACAAGGCTATTCACTTTTTATGATTTTTTTTTAAAAGTCTGTCAATGGGGAATATAAATAATGTACAATAGATTCATAGCATGAAATATTTTGCTTTTACTGAAGAATGTAATAGATCTTTCTGCATTAACACAGATAAATCTCTCACATTGTTAAGTAAGAAAAGCAAGTTATAAAAAAATATATAAAGTATAATCCTATTCACGGAAAAGACTATGTCTTCATATGCGCATATGTGTATGCAAATACACAAAAAAATGACTGATGAATGTCTATCAAACTGTTAATGGTAGTTTCTTCTAAGGTGAAGAGTTTGGTACATGGATGGGAGATAGAACAAGGGAAGCTGGATGGGGGAACCGTCACATTTCACTGTATAAACTTCTGCATTGTTTGCATCTTTTCTATAAGAAAGTATTTATGTATTACCAGTATGAAACAAAAACAAAGAGAAAACTAAATAAGATGGATGTAACAGGTGGATCAAATCCCAAGGTGGTGCATGCCAGCAAATTGTGGTCATGAACTTGCTGAGCTAAATGAGCCGTAATATTAATGCAAGATTCATATGTTATTGGCACACCCGTCGGAGCAGAATATTATTCCATGTGACATTTATTTTGGTAGAAGAGGGGTGGTGGCATGCTTTGACAAATATTCTGTCTGGTACATGTTCAGGTCTTTGTATTTGCTATTCCTCCTGCCTGGAATGTTCTTCCTGCAAATATTCACATTCAACTCCCCCCCCCCTTCCTTGAGATCGTCACTCAAAAATTTTCTTCTTAGCCAAGTCTTGCCTGAGCACCCTGCTGAACTTCTTCTATTCATTCCCCTGTACTTATCAGGCCCGTTTTCTGCTTAATTTTTCTCCATAACACTGCCAGCCATCTGACCTCCTACAGAATCCACGTATTTACTTGTCTAATGTCCATCTCCTTTCAGTACAAGTGGAGTCTATGAAAATAGGAACATTTGTCAAATGCTTCACAGCTGCAACACTGGACCTAGAATAATATCTGGCACATTGTATGTGCTCAATAAATTTTTGTTGAACTAATGAAAGAATAATTTAATAATGGCATTTGAATCAAGAGCTATTGACACAGATGGGATGGAAATGTGTTGTCTCTCTGAATTCTCATCATCAAATCTTTTCCATTGAGTGAATTGATTTAAAAAGTAGACATAAGTGGCAGCCAGAAGAGTTCCAAATTTTCTTCAATTAGTCAAGACTATTGGCCCTCCTCCACCCATCATTCATCATCTAGACACACAAAGAGGAAAAACATGAGGGCAGAGATGCCATTTGCCTTTCTTTCTGCTTCCAGTCAAGCTAAACCAATCACAGAATCACAAATAAATTTGGAATTTTTATATTTAGAATTAGCCAGCTGGGCTCAATTTAGACGATACCAAATTTGTTGGCAGCATCCAAAGCATCACAGTCAAGAGCCAGTCAAACATATGCCTTTTTGCCCCCAACAGGCCTGGTCAGGGTGTTGACCTTGGCCGTGTCGATGTCATGGAGCTTCTTCACAGCCTGTTTGATCTGGGGCTTGTTGGTCTTGACATCCACAATGAACAGACATGTGTTATCTTGTATTTTCTTCATTGCTGACTCAGGGGAACTTGACAATGGCATAGCAGTCAAGCTTGCTTCTCCTGGGGGCAATCTTCTGAGGATATTTGGGCTGTCTTCAGAGCTGCAGTGTCTTGGGCCACCAGAAGGTGGGTGACATGAAGATCTTCTTTTTATCATGGCTGTGGATGCCTCTCAGCACTGCCTTCTTGGCCTTCACACCCTCTGCCTTTACCTTTTTCTCTGGGAGGTACAGGGGCTTCCTTCTTCACTTCTGGGACCATCTTAGTGAAAAATCGTGTGTTGAAATTTAGTTCTTTGCCCACAGGAGGACTATTTCAATGTATTGTGCAGAACTGGTTTTGGAAGATCAAATATAGAGAAGAAAGAGGAGGTTAAGAGGATTAACAGAAAAATTAAAAAAAAAAAAAAACTAAAGTAACAGTACCCATGGGTGAGATGTAAAGTGTTCATTGATTAAAAGTCAGAAAAATTGATTTCTTCCCTGAAGATCCACAGGAATTTCATAATAACAGAAAGGAACATAGAGTTGTAAAACCATGAGGCACCATTTGGTCTCACACATTTCTTCTACGTCTTCTCAGGTGCACTGATGTTGGTATTTCAAAATGAGTGAAAAACAAATTTATCTTGTCCTTCAAAATTTCTCAAAGAGATTCTGAATTCTGTTAGAAAAACAGGCCAGTTTTCTTATTTTAGAGCCCTAAGCTCTTCAAATCTCATTTAAATCTCTCACTTCAATTTAAATTTGATGCCTCTTCTATAGTGCTCAGAGTAAAAAGAGAGCCTGCCTTTCTTGGGAAAGCCGAAGTTTCTCAATGTCCATGTAGCTCTACTACCAGTTAGGATACGGCTGAACATAATGTGCTTTACACTTCAATGCAAAACACTGCGTTCTGGACATATCTCTAAGAACTATTATAAAGTGCAAAGGCTGCTCTGCCAATCAGGTCCTGAGTGAGCTGAACACCCCTCACCCTCTCATAACAGAGTACAGGTTGCCTGCAGCTCTAGCTATTAGAATAACAGAGCAGGGTTCCTAAACAGGTTGGGTAGTGAGCAGGGGCCCCATGATTCACCCTGAAATTAATTTTAATGGACAGGTTTTGAAAATGAGGCTGATTAGGGTCTGGCTGAGTGAATGCCATGTGCTGCTCTGACCTATCTGAATTGCTTAGAAGGAATCTTGAGCTGTGTGTGTCTGGGTGGGGCAGCTCAAGAACATGGGGTCAGAATAGGAGCACAGCAGTCGTTTCCAAAGTCCCTGGTCAGCTGTGTGGAAGCTAATGTCTCATCAGTGCAAGTTTCTTGAAGTCAAATCACCAGATCAAGTTTGGAGAGGTTGGCTGTTGTTTGGGCTGGTTTGTCCTTTGGGTTTTGTACAAATTTGAAAAGAATAGACAAGAAATTGGTGTTTCTCTTTTATACCCTGTCTCATCCCACTCCTATTTTATTAGATTCTACTGTGTCAGCTGAATGGAAGAAATATACTATCCACGTCTTATATTTCTATAAACACATAGTTTTACTCATACCTCAAAGTACTAATTAGTCTAAAAAAAGATATACTATTAATAAAAGATGAAATTATGAGATTGACACTACCAATGGCAATATAAAGATTATTTATTATTTCTGCTACGAAAGCAGTTTGCATTGTACTCCTTGTCCAAAGCCTTAGGTATAATTAAAATTCATTGACTACACAAGTGTCTCATGAAATGTGTTAGATCGTTTTCTGATATGCAAAAATGTCCTGACATGGTTTTTAAATGCACGCTGCTCATCCCCAGCCAATTATCATACAAAATGCAACTATTTCTCTTTGTCTATCACTGGAGCCTGCACAGACAGCATTAGACTCAACTGAATAATTCTGGCTTAATTTTCATGTCTGATACTATAGTAATGTTGTGAGGCATTGACTTAGCAACAGGGGTAAATGTTTGTTTTAAACATGATTTCCTTTCTTCAGCCTCTTTGGAAATAAGCCTGCGTGAGGAAGCACTCCTTCAGTCTCTTCAGAAAAGTGAGCATGTGTTTTCACCCCCACCTCCCACTCGTTTTCTCTACCTCCCTGTGATGATTTTGATGGGACGAGAGTTTGTGCTGGCAAAATTCCAAAGGGTGGACAAACTGAGCTGCACTTTTATTAATGCAATACTGAAAACATTACTAAATTATTGTGGAGAATATAATCTGTGTCTTCTCAAGCTTTGTATTAGTTTGCTAGGGCCACTGTGAGAAAGTACTACAAACTGGATGGTTTAAGCAATGCAAATATACTGTCCGACAGTTCTGAAGGCTGGAAGTTTAAAATCAAGGTGTCATTGGAGTTGATTTCTTCTGAGGGCTCTGAAGGAAAATACATTCTATATCTCTGTCCAAACTTCTAGTGGTTTGCTGCCAGTCTTTGGCATCTCTTGGCTTGTAGATTTCTGCCTTCATCTCCACATAGTATTGCCCAGAATGTGTGTGTTTGTGTTCAAATTTTCCCTTTTCATAAGGACACCAGTTATAGTGGACTAGGGGCCCATCCTACTCCAGTCTTACTTCATCTTAACTTAATTAATTACATCTCTGATGTCTCTATTTCCCATTCTGAGATACTTGGGATTAGGATTTCAACACAGGAATTTGGGAAGGACATAATTCAACCCATACCAGGCTTCAAATGAATAATAGACTATGTAATTCAATTAATATATATTGAATTATAGTTTCAAAAATAATGAAGTAGAGAAGTTAGTTTTCAAAATTAGCATGACATTTGCTTTTAACGCTTAGTAACTCCCCCAAAAGGATGCTTGTATCTTGTTCTGCCAAGTACCAAGAAGAAGAGTTACAACTAATGGAGGCAGCCTCGCTGCCTGCAGAATTTTGATCCAGCCTTTCCTAGTTCTAGTTATAAAGATGACCTTATTGCCAAGATCTGAGTGACTCCAATCACTGCTTCCTTCGCTGCTGCTATTAATTCTGATAAACGTACCAGAGTATGTGCTTAATTAGAGGGGCATAGCTTTTATTGGGATCTGACCTGGATCAATCATAAGGTAAATATTAAACTGAGCCCAGGGATCTTTCAAGGTTTGCAAATTCCTATAATGCATTATCTTGGAGATTTAAAATGTAGTGCTTGTAATCTTCTAGACCCTAAACAACACTGTAATAGGATAGTAAGTGTCATATTGAAAGTCATGGCTCACCAGAATCTCATTAGTTATTACAAGATGTATATAGACTAAAGAATCCAGAAATTAGGGCTGAAACTGCACAAAAGATAGCAGGAAAGGAAAGGGAAGGTCCAGTCTAGCAAGCAGAAATCAGTGTCTAAAACGGCCCTGCAATAGATAGCAGGTGGCATGCCAGGCTAGACTGGGGAGGCCCAACTTGAAGTCATGAGAGTCTGTGGTAGAGCTTGGCCCTGAGGAATCCAAGAGCAGATGGTGATCAGAAACACAAGCAAGCAATTTGAATCTGAGAAGTCAGAGCCAAGCCTCCATGTTTCTTAGGATTTCACTCTCAAACATGGTGTAAACCCTCCTTGACACTTTAACTTTTCACTCCTTAAAATGTCAGAGGCATTGATCTTTCTCTGCTGGAGTCCTACCGCTGTGGCATGGCTTTCATTCTTCTAAATTCCCCCGCCTCCTACTTGTTGCTTTACTAAACCCATACGCTTTGTGCTTCAAGGAAGAAACAGTGATCTTACCAGGGGTAGATTCAGTAGAACGGTGAGGCTAGACGTTGATTGGAGGGGAGGTGAGAAAAGAATAGGAGATAAGAACAAGAGGGTCTTGCCATGATGGGAAGCAGACCACCTACACTCACTCTGGAAGTCATTTCATCTCGCTCCTTCTCTTTGAATATCATCCATACTTCGGTGTCTCCTCAATTTGTATCTTCAAGCCTGACTCCTCTCCTCCACTCTGGACTCCAATTTCTAATTGCCTGCTTGAGCTCTTCACTTGTATGTGTCCAAAAGAATCAATCCCCTGCAAAACAGCCACAGGGAGTTTCTAAAAATGTAAAGTAGATCATGCCATTTCCTTACATAAAGCCCTCCAATGACTTTCTAAAAACACTTAGAATAAAATCCAAATTCCTTATTATGTCTTCAAGATCCCATGTAATCTTCCTCCCTAATCTCACTTCTACCGCTTTCCAGTTCTTTCGCTATATTCCAACCAGCCACACTACTGGCTTAGGTTTGTTTGTTGAGCAAGCTACATACACTTCTCTGAGTGTGAACCTGCAGTTCATTCTCCTTGGAGCAATCATCCCCCAGATCTTCACTTGACTGCCTTCTTCTCGTCATTCGTGTCCAAGCCAATAGGTCGTCTCCTCCGAGCAGCCTTTCCTGAATACACAACCTAAAGTGGCAAAGTAGTCTCCATCTACCCACCCAGTCACGCGGCCAGGTTAAACTGGCTAATTTGTTTCACGGTACATATTTCTGTCTGAAATTCATCTTGCCTATCTGTTTACATCTATGCTGCCTGTTTCTACACCCAACCTTCCTTCTCCAAGGAAGATACGGATCATAGGGGTTTTTTAATTTTTATTTTATTTTTATTTTTTGCTCAGCATGGCCTTTCCCATACTCCAGCTCACATCAGGTACATAATAGGGACTCAATAAACACTTCTTGAATAAGTGAGTGAAAGTAGGTCTAGAAGTCAACCATTTCTTACCACCTCCACTGCTACCGCTCCGGTGTAAGCCACCATCGTCCACTGCATCAATTACTAAAATTATCTCTGACTGCTTTCCCTTCTGCTTTCACCTCCCTCAGTCTATCTTCAACACAGCAGAGTGAACTTATTACAAAGAAGCAACCACTCCTCAAGTCATCAAAACAAGGAAAATCTAAGAAACTGGCAGGGTCAAATGGCTCCTAAGGAGACATAATGACTAAATGCAATGTGTTATCCTAGATAAGATCTTGAATAGTGAAAGAATATTAGGTAAAAAATAAGAAAGTATAAATAAAGTATGGACTTTAGTTACTAATAATGTCTGAATATTGATTCATTGACTACAACATACGTATCATAGTAATGTAAGATGTTAATAATAGGAAAAGCTATTGTGGGATATTTGGGAACTCTCTGTACTCTCTCTGCAATTTTTCTGTAAATCAAACTGTTCTAAAACAAAATACAATGTATAAACATTTTGTTTTAGAACAGTTTAAGTGAGGCAAAGAATAAAGGAAAACATAACAGTGCAAGGTGTTCTTGTGTTGGCTGCCTCTGTCCAGCAAGGCCGAAGAGACTTAGCAGGTTGCTAGGCAGCCATGTGCAGTTGGTACACAAGTTTTCTCCAGAACAGTATGAAGGAGAGCTTGTGCTTTTGAGTAGTTCATGGGAGAGAAAAGGGGGGAGAATTTGCCTGGTTTCTCTTTTTCTCTTAATTTTCTATTAGTAATGGCTCACTCCACTGGGAGCTATTTTCTCCACAAATGTGGATTCTCTCATTTGGGCCCTCAGTAGCTACTCAGGAAGTCAGGTTCCACACACCATGGTGTGTGGCTTCACTAAAGGCCAGAACTGGGGAGGCAGCAAACTGTAGGTGAGGTGACAACCAAGGGGAGTAAAGCAAGGGTGTTAAGGGAAACTGAGAAGCACTCAGCTTCTGTGTTCTAGTGTGTACCTACAAAAAATCAAGACACAGGAATATTTAGATAAAGGGGTGGAAATATACAATGGGTAAAAATTATACATAATAAAGATTGCATTATTGATATTTGACAAGTAAAATTTAAAATAGAAAGTACTATTAAAGATAAAAAGTATCACTTGCCTAGTGCTAAAAGAAACAATAAGGAATACATAACTTTTCCAAATCTATATAGCTACATATAGATTAAGTTAAATCTACACATAGATTAAGTTAAAGTTAATAGAAATTGAAGGGAATATTTATAAATATCCATTATATTTGAATTAAAATGCATCTTTCTGAAGAGTGATCATATATGCAAATCAAATTCCACAATATCTAAACTACAAAATGATCTTTAGCTAATAAAAATGTATAGATCTTTGTACCAGTAATTAGAGAATAAGCATTCACTTTATGCTAATATGGAACATTTAGAAATTTCACCTGTGTATTAGGACATACGGCAATCATCAGCAAATATTGAAGAATTAATATGTAGAACACCTAAACTAACTAAAATCAAAGTACTTGTAAAATTCATCTGGGTTGAGGTGACATGTTCAGTAAGTATTAATATATAAAGATTTTCAGACTAGAGCATTCTTTTTTTTATTATTTCAGGAAATTATGAGAGTACAAACATTTTGGTCACATTTTATATCTTTGCTTCTCCCTAGCAAGGGTTAGACGTATGCCCCTCCCCTCCACAATGCTCACTGTGTCCCTCATGAGTCTACCCCCGCAACACCCTAATCCCTGGAAAACACTACCACCATGTGAGCACCATAGTGTTAATCAGACTAGAGCATTCTTATAAAATAACCATCCCTTCTAAACTACCTTCAAGGCAACAACTATAGTCTTTTTGTAAACAAATTAAAAGAAATCATCAGAAATTTGAGAAAACATTCACGCTGAAAAGTCACTGCCCTCCAAATGTCTGTGACCCTTTTTCAAATCTTTGTCAAAGTACATGTCTAAACAGCCTCGATTAAAATAATGCCCAACCATTGTAATTGCTTTATAATTGTAGAGAAACCACTAACAACATACATATGTTTTCTTTACCAAGGAAAAGCACTGGAGTTCAACAATATAAAATTCTGGGATGAGGGATTTGTGGTAAACGGAAACTGTGCTTGGACTTCATATTATACAAATCCTCACCATTTCATTTCCAACGAGTACTGCCAGATCTTGGAGTAAAGAATCAAAGCTTTGTTCTCTCATTAGAACAGGCTTCACTGATTGTTTAATGATGTCCTCTTTTATTTTTCTTCCATTATATTTTGCTTCTTTTCATAGAAGATTCTATTGTTTACTGGAGTTTAGTATGAAATCCCATCAATATTATTGTTTCATTTTTGAATATTAAAGATTGCCATGTAAGAAAATTACCTCCACTGCCAGTGCATTTTGAACATTTCTGTTTTCATTGTTGAAATGGTGGCAAATGCTATGGTAAAAATATTCTTCCTTCAGTGGCTGGCAAAAAATTGTCAAGGCAGCTATGAGCTGAGACAAAGTTTTGAAAAGGAAGAGAACATTCAAGAGCCCAAATGTGCCTGAATTTTAATTTCTTTTTCAGCAAAAGCAAAATTTCAGAACAAATAACAACACTCCCTTAAGGTTTAATTAATCATTTTTATGGACTTTAATTATCATTGACATCCTGAGGAAGGATGGGAAAGAATTATGAGAGTACAAACATTTTGGTCACATTTTATATCTTTGCTTCTCCCTAGCAAGGGTTAGACGTATGCCCCTCCCCTCCACAATGCTCACTGTGTCCCTCATGAGTCTACCCCCGTAGACTACTACAGTCGTACATGTTTTCTTTTACTGTCCACAGAACACTGAAGAGACAACATAAGACCAAGAGCACTTTCCTGCTAGTTAGGAAGGACACATTTGCAATACAGTTGTCCATGTCAAAAACGCTGGCATCTCTGAAATAGCCCTCGCGCCTTTAAAATCAATCAAGCAATCAGTGGGAATTCACTACGTGCTTTGAGCCACGCTCATCTCTGCAGATGCAAACACACAGCCCTTTGTCCATGAAGGAAGTGAGGAGGAAATATGACACATATTAAAAACAAGAGAATAATGACAAGTCAAAGAGTCAAAGAGCTGTGTACCCAGAAAGCATTGTTTTGACCCAACTTACTTTTCTTGAATTAGACCCTGGATCGATGCCAGCAGTCTTCTTTGAAGGATTCCTAAGAAACAACTTGAATGAAATTCACTACATTATTTATTGTAAAGTTGTTGAAAACATCATTTGCCTTATATAAATAAATAATCTTAAAATCATAGAAATAACAAACAAGGAGATATGAGATACAGATAAAAATGCTAATGGAGTTAGAGAAAAGTGGGGATACTCAAGAAAGTCTTCTTGGAAGAGGTAAGACTTGAGCTGCACCTTGAAAAAATGGGTAAGTTATGAATATATAAAGGGCTCTAGAAGAGTCAAAACTGAAAATATTGTCATTTGTACATGAATTCAATGTTAACTCGTGCCACACTATGTACCAGGCACTGAAAATACCACAGCAAAAAATGGGCAATGTTTCTGTCCTCAGGCAGCTTACAATCTAGCGAAGACATAGAGCTCATAGAGCTAGCAAGGTAAGACCATGAAATATTTAACTCTGGGCATTGCTTTATTTCCTGCACTTCCTGATTATAATATCAAGCAGAATCAAGGTATTCACACCTCCTAAAGGAAAACTAGGATTGTTATGGCAGGAAGGGAAGAAAATAAACAGTAAAGATTTATTGTTGTTTTTCTTTCTGATTCCTTCCAAGCCAGGAAAATCAAAAGAGAAGCCCTAAGGGAGTAGAGTACAGGAGCTTCTCTCTCTCTCTCTCTTTCCCCCCTCTCTCTCTCACACACACAAACACATATGTGCACACACCCCACAGAAAGAGAATAGACTGTAGATGAGGTTTACCTTTGCTGAAGGGAGAAAGAGAGGTGGTGAGCTGGTACTTTGGAGGAGACCAGCCAGGGACTCGAGGGAAACAATCAGACAGGAGGTTGTCAGAGTGGGAATGCCAGAGACTGGCATTCTCATGGGATTTTTACAGCTATGTATGTTTGAAAAACACTGCTTCATCAAGTGTAGCCGAAATGCTGCACATCCTCCCCTCTAGCACCCTCACAGACCTAACCAGCGATCTTGGTGCTGGCTGAGGAGCCTGCATACAGCCTCTGGACTCTTTGCAACAGAATTGCAAGCAGTCCCCACCAATCTCTCAGAGTTGCCGTATGGGAGAGGACACAGCCAATGTATTAGCCCAGTGTAAATTTATGGGTATAGACTCACTCAGGATGTGAAATTCACATTTTTGAACTGCTCATGGGAGGCATGGAGTGTGTCATCCCAAAAGCCATGCCTTGTGCTGTGGTGAAGGGCACACTTTTCTGCAGATGGTGACTCCCGTTGTCATAGTCAAGTGGCACTCTGGAACCTACTTTCAGGCACTGACCCTGCATGTTCCCTCATGAAAATGCTGAAATTAGTAGAGTCTAAGTTATGATTTGTTTCAGGCTACAGAGAAAGTTTCGCAATATACTTACCTACCAAGCAATAGAGAGCATTTTGATAGAGCCAACCGTTCCAGTCGACTCCAGAGTAGAACCATGCTGTTTGGAAAAGGGGCTTATTAATTAGCTAGCCAGTCTTCTTGCTAATGCGGATAATTAGCTAATGCTCTGCTGAGTTTACACTGTCATGTTTTCTCCTTTTCTTTCCAGTGAGAGTTTTCATATAAGCAGGTGCTGCTTTGCTTTTCCAATGAGTCTCACAAATCGGCTGTGGCTCCACTTTGAAGTCAGATAGACTTACATTCCAATCCCATTCAACCACTTTGCATTTAACTGTGTGACTTTGGGCACATGTCTTAACTACTTGCTTTCTATTTTCCTTTCTGCAAAGTGGGGATAAAGATAGTACCTAACTCATGGGCCATGTGTCAGGACTTAACTAGATAATGAATATAAAGCACCTCGACTTGTGGCTGGCAGGTCATGTTGTCTCAACACGTGAGAATTTCTGTCACTATTCCTAATAAAAAAAAATCATCCTTGCTGTCAAAATCTGGCCATCTGATTGTATATGTGTGTGTTTGTGCATGGCTTTCTTATTCAGGCTGTTTGTGTTACGTTGCAATGCCTATCTAAAGTGTGGTCTGTAAAATATTTCCTAGTTCATTTAATCTAAACACCCTCATAATATTTTCTTTCTACTGATTGACTACGTAAAGGCTTTTTCATAGGGGTTTATCCTGATTTAGGAGATTTCTTTGGGACACTTGTTACTGTGCAAAATGTTTTTACCTCTCAAAAATATTAATATTTACAATGTTAGTTTTCTTCATATGTCCAAAAAACCAAGTTGCCACATGCTGAGTTGCTTCCTTGGCAAAGCATTTCTTGAACCTAAGACTGAATCAAGTCCCTCTAATAAATGCTCCAATAACTTTTTTCAAAGCACTTCACAGTTTGTACTGTTCTATTCTTTTGTGTGATTATTGGCTTAAGAGCTGTGTTTTCTTTCTCAACTCCATTTTAAACCTAACTGTAATGGACAATGGATCTGCTTTGCTCACTACTTTGTTTCCAGCATCAAGTGTAGTGCCCATGACAGAGCAGGTATTTGAGGACTATTTGTTAAGTCTAAGGCACACTGCTAGTGCTCTGACCAGATCCCCTAGGATCCTTTCAGTGTTGCTGTGTGTCCCTCCCCTTCTCTACCCTCATCTCCTGCCTGCATTCCCTTGCAAGTTTCTCTTGCATATCTTTAATAAATCATTTGTACACAGATCCTGACTCAATGTCTGCTTATGGGGATCTCAACCTAAAACATTGAGTAAATTGAAAAAACTATTTCTAATATGTGGGAAATCTCTACTCAATTACTGTGTCCTCCAAGGTTTACAAAGAATAGGGGTACAGGGGTAAGCTTTGCATTGTGTATGTTCCAACAGATGCCAGATATCACGCAGAGATTCAACCATAGAATAGGGATACCAGAATAGTTCTTTCTATGGGTAACAAATGACTACGTACAATGAGAGCAGAAGAAAATGGGAAGATGACAGGGGTTTTTTGAGGTAGAAAAGTGAATCTCTATCAAGAGCATCTTCAATTTGCTGACACACAGTACACTTGAGAGCACTGATTCCTTGGTAAATGGGGATTAAAAAGTCTTGGCCTTTAGCCAAGTAAAGAAAAAAATGCATATTTTTCTTAGGTGTGCCTAAGCCATTTTTAAAAATCCTTTGAAAAGCTAAGCAATAAAAACATGGGAGGAAATGGCCAAAGAAATTTCACCTTTGTAACTGTGAAGGCAGCGTGCAAAGGAGAACAGGGATATTTGCAAGCTGTCAGAAAAGACCAGGGTGTGCACGAGTGTGATTATAAGTGTGAATGTTTGCAGGAGATTACGTCCACGTTAAAGTCGTTTATTTTTGACAGTGAAATAAAAACATAGAATTTCTTTAATGTGAAGACATTTTGAATAAAGCCATGGAAGATTTCAGTGGGATTATGCATTAACTAAATCAGAATAGTGCTTATTCCCATTACCAGGACAAGAATAAGAAATAAGATCCCTATGTATGCATTTATATATGGATACATGTATAAAAACATTCATTTAAATCAAAATGCCAAATGTAACTCTCTGCTTTAGGCACAGTTAAAATTATACACCATAATCTTTGCATTAGAAAACAAATTTCCCTGGCTTAAAACACATCTTTATATATGCTAAAGAATTTGGCACCACTCCAAATTTTAGCTAACCTGTAAAATATTCCATGGGAATGTTACTTTCTGAATTCGATTCTGTTCTTTCCAGTCTGCTCTATTGTTCTATTTGTTTATCTTTATGTCTATGCCAGTCTGTTTTCATTAATGAAGTTTTACAATAAATCTTAAAATAAGGTAATCTTACCCTCCAACTTTGTTCTTCTTTTTCAGAATCACTTTGGCTATTATAGGTCATTTATATTTCCCTATGAATTTTAGAATTCATACGGAAACTTGTTAATTTCACTTTTAAAAAAGGCTGCAAATATTTGAATCTTTCTTTTATGTACAATCCTTATAATTGGGGTATTTAGAATATTTTCGTTTGATATGATTATTGAGGTGGTTAGTATAATTCTATCCTCATGTTATTTATTTCATATTTATCTCATTCATTCTTTGTTCTCCTTTTCCTCTTTTTTTCTCCCTCTTTTGGATTCATTGATCATTTTTCATTACTTATCTCCTTTGTTGGCTTATTGGCAGTAATTCATTGATTTGTTATTTTAGTGGTTAATTTAAGGTTTATGGCATACATTGTTAATTTATCACATTCTACCTCCAAGTGATATTATGTCATTTTATGGACATTTTAAGAAGCTTACAACAGTATACTTGATTTTTCCTTGTCCAGCCTTGGTACTATTGGTGTGTTTTGACATATTTACATACCAATGATAAACCCCATAGTACATGACTATTTTTGTTTAAATTGCCAATTGTCTATTAAAGTTATTTAAATTACAACACAATCTTGTATATTTACTCATATTCATCCCATTTTGGTGCTTGTCGTGCCTTCATATTTCCAGGTGACATCTTTTTCTTTTCTGTTTGAAAGCCTTCCTTTCACATTTATTGTAGTGCATTTCTGCTGCTTGTGAAGTCTTTCACCTCTTGTATGTTTGAAAAAGTCTTTATTTTGCCTTTGTGTTTAGAAGATACTTTGTCAGAGCATAGAATTCTTGGCTGACATTTGTTTTTCTTTTGGATGCTACACGCTGTTTTCTTGCACTGTTTCTGATAAAAAATTCTGCTGTGTTCCTTGTCTTTGTTTTTCTGTATATGGCGTGTCTATTTGGGTTGCCTTTAAGATTTTCTCTTTATCAATGTTTGTGAGCAATTTTATTATGATGTCCCTCATGTAGGTTGTTTCTCTCTCTCTCTCTCTCTCTCTCTCTCTCTCTCTCTCTCTCCCTCTCTCTGTGCTGGTTCTTGTGTGGCTTCTTGTATTTATAGATTTCAACAAATTCAGGAAAAAATTCTAGCATTATTTCTTCAAATATTTTTTGCCATCTCCTCTCTTTTGCGGATGCCAGTTATGCACACACGAGGCTGCTTGAGGTTGTCTCACAGCTCACCAACACTCTTTTGACTTATTTGGGTTATTTTATCTCTGTGTGTTTAATTGAATAATATCTGTTACTTTGTCTTCAAGTTTACTCTTTTTTTTCTAAGAGTAACGACTAATTCGATATTTACCAGTTTACATTTTTGTATCAAATATTGTAGTTTCCATATTTAAAGTTTTGATTTGGACCAGGTGCGGTGGCTCATCCCTGTAATCCTAGCACTCTGGGAGGCCGAGGTGGGAGGATCACTTGAGCTCAGGAGTTTGAGACAAGCCTGAACAAGAGGAAGACCACATCTCTACTAAAAATAAAAAAATTAGCCACACTTTGTGGTGTGCGCCTGTAGCCCCAGCTACTCGAGAGGCTGAGGCAGGAGGATCAGTTGAGCCCAGGAGTTTGAGGTTGCTGTGAGTTAGGCTGAACCATGGCACTTTACTCAGGGCAACAGAGTGAGACTCTGTCTCAAAAAAAACTTTTTTTATTTGATTCTTTTTTATATCTTTCATGTCTCAATTTAACATTTTGAACACATGAAATACAGTCATAACAACTGTGTGAAAGTCCTTGCCTGCTAATTCTAACATCTGTGTGAGTTATGGGTCAGTTTTAATTAGCTGATCTTTCTTCCCATTATGGATCATATTTTATTTACTTTTTCCATGCCTGGTAATTTTTTATTGGATGCCAGAGATTGTGAATTTTACCTTCCTAGGTGGTGGATATTTTTGTATTTTTATAAATATTTTTGTGTTTTGTGCTGGGACATAGTTATTTGGGAACTGTTTGATCCTTTGGGTCTTTCTTGTAAGATTTGTTTTGCAATACCACAGCCATGTTTAGTTTAGGATTAATTATTTCCTACTACTGAGGCAAGATTGCTCTTAGTACTCTAGCCAATTGCATGTGCCTTACAAAGTTTTCCACTGCAGCCTGGAAACAGGCACTTCCTGACCCTGTGTGAGCAATGGGTACTGTTCTTTCTAATCTCCTCCCAGCCTCAATCCCTTTCCTCCCATGTACGTGCTGATCAATACTCTGCTGACCTGGAAAGGCAACACTCTGCAGTTGTCTAGAATTCTCTTTCTTTTTTGTTTCTATTTCAAAATGTTAAGGGAGTACAAATATTTTTGGTTACCTAAATCACTTTTGTTATACTTGAGTCACAGTTACAAATGTGCCCATCACCCAAATAGTGTTCCTTATACCCATTAGGTGGGTTTTCACCCTTCCCTCCTCACGCCTCCCTCCTGCTTGATTTCCCCTGAGTTTTACTTCCCTCTGTGCACATGTGTGCTCATTGGTTAGTTCCAATTTAATAGCAAGTACATGTGGTGTTTGTTTTTCCATTCTTTAGATGCTTCACTTAGGATAATGGTCTCCAGTTCCATCCAATTGTTGCAAGAGGCATTAGCTCATCCTTTTTATGGTGGAGTAGTAACCCATAGTATAAGTATACCACATTTTATAAATCCACTCATGGATTTACCCAAGTGGGCACTTGGGTTGATTCCACATCTTTGCAATTGTGAGTTGTGCTGCAATAAATATTCAAGTGCAAGTGTATTTTAATAAAATGACTTCTTTTCTTTTGGGTAGATATCTAGTAGTGGGATTGCTGCATCAAATGATTGGTCTACTTTTATTTCTTTAGGAATCTCCATACTTTTTTTCCATAAAGGTTGTATTAATTTGCAGTCCCACCAACAGTGTATAAGTGTTCCTTTCTCTCTGCATCCACACCAGCATCTATTGTTTTTGGACTTTTAATAAAAGCCATTCTAACAGGGATAAGGTGATACCTCATTGTGGTTTTAGCTTGCATTTCCCTGATGATTAGTAGCATTGAGCATTTTTTCATATGTTTATCGGCCACTTATTTGTCTACCTTCTTTTGAAAAGCTTCTGTTCATGGCTTTTGCTCACTTTTTATGGGGGTTGTTTGTTTTTTTCTTGCTGATTTGTTTGGGGTCTTTTCGGGTTCTATCCAAAGCATAGAATTATTGTTTCCAGATCTGCACAAATAATGACTTTGCTACTTTAATGGGGATTGCATTAAATCTGTTAATCACTTTGGATAATATACACATTTTAACAATGTTGATTTTGCTGATCCATGAGCATGGTATGTTTTTCCGTTTGTTTACATCCTCTGTGATTTCCTTCATCAGTGTTTCATAATTCTCCCTATAGGTCTAGAGATCTTTCTCCTCCTTGGCTAAATATATTCCTAAGTATTTTATTTTCTTTGTTGCTATTATAAAAGATATTCAGTCTTTGATTTGATTCTCAGCTTGACTGTTGTTGATGTATAGGAATGCTACTGATTTGTGTACATTGATTTTGTAGCCTGAGACTTTGATGAATTTATTTATCAATTCTAGGAGTCTCTTGGTGGAGTCTTTGGGGTTTTCTAGATCTAAGATCATATTGTCAACAAACAGTGATAGTTTGATCTCTTCTTTTCCCATATGAATACTCTTGATTTCCTTCTCTTGCCTGATTGCTCTGGCTAGGACTTCCAGCACTATGTTGAACAGAAGTGGTGACAGTGGGAAACATTGTCTGGTTCCATTTCTAAGTGGGAATGCTTTCAAATTGGAGGCATCACTCTACCAGACTTTAAGCTATATTAAAAATCTATTGTAACCAAAACAGCATATTCCTGGCATAAGAATAGAGACCTAGACAATTGGATCAGAACAGATAGTTTTATATCTATAAAACCACCATCATATTGCCATCTGATCTTTGACAAAGCAGACAAAAACATACACTAGGGTAAAGAATCCCCATTCAACAAATGCTGCTGGAAAATTGGATAGCTACATGTAGAAGAATGAAACAAGATCCACACCTCTCACCACTTACAAAAATTAATTCATGATAGATAACAGACTTAAACCTAAGGCATGAAACTATAAGAGTGCTAGAAAAAGAGGTTGGAAAAACTCTTATAGATATCAGCCTAGGTAAGGAATTTATTAAGAAGACCCCAAAGGCAATCATAGCAACAACAACAATAAATACTTGGGATATGATTTAATTTAAAAAACTTCTTCACAGTCAAGGAGATAATCAATGGAGTGAATAGACAACCTATAGAATGGAAGAAAATATTTGCATATTTGCATCTATATCTGACAAAGGGCTAATAACCAGAATCTATGAAGAACTTAAATGAATCATCAAGAAAACATCAAACAACCCCATTAAAAAATGGGTAAAAAACATGAACAAAATGTTTTGAAAATAAGATAGAACAATGGAAAATAAGCATGTAAAGAAAAGTCTCAATGTCTCTAATCATCAGGAAATGCAAATCAAAACCACAATGAGATATCACCTAACTCCAGTGAGAATAGCTTTTATCAAAAAGTCCCAAAATAATCACAAAGATATGGGAACAACCCATCGATATATGAGCAGATTAATAAACTGTGGTATATGTATACCATAGAGTACTATTCAGCCATAAAAAAAAAATAGTGAACTAATACTTTTGTAACAGCCTGTATGGAAATGGAGATCATCCTTTTGAGTGAAGTATCACAAGAATAGAAAAATAAACTCCACATGAACTCACTACTAAAATGGAACTAATAGATCAACAGTCATGTACACATATAGTAGTAAAATTCAATGGAAATCAAGCAGGTGGGAGCAGGGAGGAGGGCATGGTTGAATTCACACCTAACAAGTACAATGAGCACTATCTGGGTGATGGACACACTTATAATATTGACTCAATCTGTACAAAAACAATTCATGTAACCAAAATGTTTGTACCCCTGTAATATTCTGAAATAAAAAAATAAATAAAATAAAATCTTTCACGTAGAAAAATAAATAAATAAAAGAAAAATCGATGTTTCATATATTTTGTTCATTTTTTTATTCATGTCCGGCAAGAAGGAAAATCCAGTCCTTGAACCTCTATTTTGACCAGAAATAAAAGTCTTAGCATGGTATTTAATTCAAGTTTATCCCCATTTTCCAGATATGAAAACTAAGGCTTACTTAGAGAGGTTAGGTCAATTAATCAACATGACACACTTGGTAAGGTCTGTAGCCAAAATTTGAGATCAGGTTGTCTGACAGAGTCTTTGTGTTTCTCAGTACTTTACCCTAATTCTTGGGTATTTCAAGCCCAGGCATGATAGAAAGATCATAATGGCATCATAATGGCAACTAAACTGCAACATATTATTAATAAGAGAAGCTCATTCTCCAACCATGCCAGTTAACAGAGCATTTACTGTAGGTCTTTGGGTGATTTTTCAATGCTGAGACCCCCTGCAGGAGTTCATGACTTTAACTAATTTTCATATGTATTACTCCACAATGCAATGACATCCTTTCCTAACTGACCTTTCAAAAATGAATAGTCCACTGTGTGTGTATAAAAAGCATTGTTCCATCAAATTATTTCACACTTCTCTTTGCCTTCCCAGTGCACAATGAGAGTGAATATGACCAGAGGAAATTTGCCATCTGCAACATAACACATGGCTCCTTTTTCTACAGTGATTGGGAGACTACAGCTCTTTCTCTAGATTTAGAGAAAATATACTCCCATACAGACATATAGAATCATGTGCACAAACATACTGGTTGCAAAATAATCTTGGTCCTTTACCCTCAGCAAGTGCAGCAGCATTTGTTGCATTTGCAGCAAATGTCAGCAAATGCAAAGCTGAAGCTTCACCAAATAGTCTCACTTCTTTCCAACCCTATGGTTTCATTGTTTTACTGAAATCTAGAAAAATATATTTTTTTTCCTGAAAATACAGGCATTGCATTTAACGTATGTTTATTCGAAAGTTTGAATTCTTTAGGAGCCTTTCTGGTAGAAGCTCGATATTAATTACGTGACTGTATTAAGATGAAGTGATGCATGAACCAGGGGCCTCTCTCCTTCTAGTTATTCCATTTGTCAGGTTTTGGGATCTGTGAGAAATGAGCAAGATTTAGGAGAAGTTCAGCTAGAGAACAGAGGAGGGTGGAGACTTTACACAACTAATAGAGTTATGAACTACCAGCATAGTTATGAGGTTCCTATAGATGTGACCTCTTTTAGAATACAACATTAAAGGCATTCCTCATTAATATGAAAAATAATGAATGTATACTGCACAGTACTTGGAGGAAAAATTTTTGAAACCTGGATCAGAAAATAACTGAATTAAGTTCCTTTCTTGCTATGTGACTTTTCAAATATCTTAATTTCTAGTTGCAAAAGGTTGGGGCCTGTTGTTTGGGGGATCCGCCTGTAAAGGTGTTCCATCTCATTGACAAGCTGAGGAATCTCTTCTTGGTTTGGCTTGATTATGTGCTCTTTTATTTTGTAGGTTGTTATCATTTTGAAAGATACTGAGCTGAACTTTGGCGCTTTGATCAGAAAAATTCATTTATGTAATTTCTTAAAAGAGAAATGCACGTACCTGCTAGATTTGAGGTGCAGATAAGATAAATAACTTAATTTGGAATTCACTGGAGGAGAACCAATGCCTCCCATCATCACTAAGAATCATTTTTTAGACTGTGAGCTGCTGCATATGACTTGGGATGGTTCTGTGTGCTGAATTAATTCCAGAGACTTGAATATACAGGTCAGTGAACACACAGAAATTCTTTTGGTTCTAAAAATAATCATAGTGTCTTTTCTTTGCATATGATGTCCTAATTTTGAAAACATAAGACCACATTCTTAAAGGAATTTACAATCCAGCTTGGGAAACAAAACAAAAATATATAGAACAATTAAGTGCTGAACTAGAGTTCAGATGATTATATAGGCAATAAGTAAACAGATGGAGAAATCTGTACAGCATAGTTGAGGGAAGCTTTGTGTAGAAGATACTTTCTCCTCAGTAGAGAGAGGTGAAGAGAAAAGTTCTCACAAATGATGAAAACCAGTACAGGCAAAGGCAAGGAGTTGGAAATAAGAGTAGAATACATGAAAGGAAGTGACTGTGAAGAGATCTTCTTGAGGGAGCTGAGAAATAAGTTGCTATCAGCTGATGGATGGCCTAGAAAACCACACAGAATTTATGTCCAATATCAAAGATAACAGAAAGCCACTGTAGGTTTTTAAGCAGATGATAACTGTAAGTATGGTTATATGAAGATTAGCCTTGCAGTAACATGCAAAGGGGATAAAGGGGCTCATGAAGTGAGAGACCAGATTGAGACAAGTAGTTCAAGTCAGGAGAACCGTGCCAGGGGCTTTGGGAAAGGACCTGTTAACACTCTGAAGGAAGAAACGAGGAGACTTGAATGATCCCCCTCTCACTATTCTCTGCAATCAGTGGGGGATTTCAGGAATGGGAGCAGGTAGTGGAGGACACAGGTGTATATCTGCCCATATGTCTTGTGTAGACATTTTGCTATTCAATCTCTTTTGATGTCATCTATGTGATTAACTGATCGTTCTCCAAGAAAGAATTTAAATGCATGAATACTAGGACATTGATACTGTCTCCATAGAATGAAAATTTCAAATGGTACAATTGAAACAATCATGAAAAAAACAATCATGACAAAATACAGGAAAAAAGGATTGTTCAGGAAAGAAAGGAAAGCAATAGGGAGCCAGAGAAGAAAAATAAAGGAGAATAGTAATGAAGAAACAGGACAAGAAGCAGACTGCCCAGCTTCTCAGGGTTTGAATTGCCTCAGTGAAGCATCAGTCCCTAAGGGCACCTCTGTCTGCCAGAGGAAGGGTAAAATTCTAGAGCTTATAGACCTTGCGTTTTCTTTGAATTCTTGAGAAAACTGATGTCCAAAGAGAATAAATGTCTTTCCCAAGATTAGATGACTAGTGAGTATTGGAGACAGGACGAGAACACATATCTGTAAGTCCCGCTTCAGGTCTCTATTCCAGCCCCACACTTCCCTCATTAGAAAGGATTTGTAGTTTTATATTGCACAGTGTTAGGGGCTGCCTGCTTTAGACAACCACATTCTTGTCTCTTAATTGGGCTGTCCTGGTCCATATTTCTTTCAAATGTAAAAGTTGAAGAATATATAAACTAATAAGAAGAGTTACAACAATATGAGACAAAGAAAAAAATACAAAGTTAAGAGAAATGAGAAATAAGAAATTAAAATAGAATTCCCAAAACAATCTTAAAAAAGGAGAACACTTCAAAACTTATTATTACAAAGCTACAGTAACCAAAATAGTGTGGTACTGCCATAAAGACAGACATATAGACATATTAAAAAAATACAAAAATAAGAAACCAAAATCACAAAATGGAGTACTTCTGTCATTTACATAGAAAAATAAAACAAAGATAGACCCTAATATGTATAATATATGAGAAGAAAAGCATAAAAAAATCAGTAAGAGAATTCTGGTTTCTATCTGGCATGTAAGAAACTTGAAAGTCATCACTGCATCCTAACATGTAAAAAGATGAACAAACCAAAAAAATCAATAACTCTTCTTAGGTCTTTCAGAGAAGTGAGGTCACAGAGCAAACCACTGTCTGCCAAATTGAAGAGACAGACTGGCAGATACAGAAAATCACAACTTACCAGAGCAGAAACCCCTCAAGGAAAGTACTGTGTAGGAAAATCTAAACTGTAATTGATGACTTGCTGAAAACTCAGTATGGACAAGTGTGAGAGCTAAAAACTCAATGGGGCCCAATCATAGGGAAACCCCTAAATCTTTGTGAGTTTTACCTCTAGGAATTCTACCAGGTTCTTGCGGTGAATATCAGAGTAAAATCCTCTTGTGCTTCTGGCAGACGGAGGGGAAATGTGGCCATTTTGAAGTATCCCAGAGCATCCTGTTCTTAACAAGACCTAACCTACTGGAGTCTTATCAGATCCTAACCAATCTGGGAAAAAGAAAATACCCAACTCTAGCCTTCTTGGGCCATCCTGTCCCACCTAAGGGGTGGACGGGTGGACTTGTAGACTCACTAAAAGACTGAGACTTAATCATAGTACTATAGAATGCTTCCCCTCCCTTCACAGCTTACAGACACATCACTAACCCTTATTTACAGCAGTTTCTTTGGCCCATTACATCATGTGATGCTTTCAGCAAATAATTACAAGGCGTACTACAAGCAAAAAACACACCTTGAAGAGACAGAGCAAGCATCAGACCCAGATGCAGATATGGCAGGGATATTGGAATTATCTAACTAGAAATTTAAAACAACTATAATTAATATGCTAACAGATCTAATGGAAAAGGCAGACAAATGTAAGAACAAATGGGTAAGACAAGCAGAGAAATGAAAATTCTATAAAAAATAAAAAAGAAATGCCAGCAATCAAAAACACTGTAAAATAGAAATGAAAATGACTTTGATGAGCTTGTTAGTAGATAAAACACAGCTGAGGAAAGAATCTCTGAGTCTGAGAGTATGTCAATAGAAACTTCCACGATGGAAAAGCAAAGAGAAAGTAGACTAAAAAGAAAAAAATATGGAACAAAATAGCAAAGAACTGTGGGACAACTGCAAAATGTGTAATAAACCTGCAATGGGAATATCAACAGGAGAAGACAGAGACAAAGGAACAGAAAAAAATATTTGACTAATGATTACTAAGAATTTCTTCCAAATTAATGTCAGGCATCAAACCACAGATCCAGGAAGCCCAGAGAACAACAAGCAGGATAAATACCAAAAAACAAACAAACAAACAAAAACTACACAGAGTCGTTTCATATTCAAATTGTAGAAAATCAAAGATAAAGAAAAAATCTTGAAAGAAGCCAAAGGGGTAAAAAAAAATCTTAACTACAGAGGAGCAAAGATAAGAATTACCTATGACATCTCAGAAATGATGCAAAGCAAGCAGCAAGTGGAGTGAAACTTGCTTAATGTGTAGAAGAAAAAAATCCCACCTTCCTAGAATTCTATATGCTGAGAAATTATCCTCAAAAGTGAAGAAGAAATAAAGATTTTTTTGGACAAATAAAAATTGAGGAGATTTGTTGCCAGTAGACCTGCCTTGCAATAAATGTTCACCGAAATTCTTCAGCGACAAATATAATGACATAGGTCAGAAACTTGTATCTACATAAAGAAAGAGCATTAGTGAAAGAATAGATGAAGATTCATTGACACCCAACCTGCCACAGCCAGCAGTGCCCTCAAATGGGACAACCATGTACAGGGCCACACAGTTTCAGAGTGACATGGTAGGAGCTTCCTGCAGCAGGGACTGCAGCTCTCTGCAAAGGCTTCTCTTCTGTGTCCATGTTCACTAACCTAGTAACAAACCCAGCACACCCAGGACACCTTCCCTGTCTGGAAGGAGGAGCAACCCATTGACACCCGTTTAACTGCAAGACTCAAGCGAGGGAAACGACATGTTAAGTTAAGGCGATATCCAACTGATTGTGGCCACTGAGTCTGGTTGGTTTATTCAGAGCTGTGTAGGAGAAAATTACACACACACGATCTCTTTGATGTAACAGCTTGTGGCACATTGTGATAGAAAGGCCCTCTACACAGAACCAGGGCATGAGAGTCATCTGTCCTAAGCAGAGCCAGGCTGTGTTGATTTCCAGGTTTACCATTCTGTCCTTTTGTGACCTCTCACTCCCTTTTTAAAATGTGCAGTGGATAGCATTGCTGCGTCTGTCTACTTTCAGCCAAAGCCTTAGATCAGCCACGTACACCTTGGTGAGGGTATTCATTCATTCACGAGAAAAACTGACTGAGTGTCTCTCCAAAGTGTGTTCACGCATTTTGCTGACCTTGGCATGTGGAGCAGCAGCCTGCTCTGTTTCCAGTTTGCAGGTAGGAAACCTCGGGAGGGGCAGATGTCTTTCCATGGGCTCCTGAAATCCCAGTGTGGCCTGGGCTTGACAATCAATGCTTAGGTGTCTGAAAGGCAATTGGCCTGTCCTTATTTGGAACAAATTTCCCTGAAGAAGTTCTATGTTTCTGAAAAGGAACAGTCTTGTGGCCCTGCAGTGCTGTTTGTTCTTTGTGGAACTGAATCACCCACCTCAGAGTTTCCATAACAAACAGGTCAGAGACCTGACTCGAGGGTTAGACTGGGAGAATAACAGCAACCTGGAGCACCTTGCTTCTGTGTAGGAAGAGCTGCAAGGTGAAAGTCAGCAGTCTCAAGACTGTCCCTCTCTTAGCTCAGGGCTAACAGAGACATTAATTCCACAGGGACCCTCACGCTGTTTACAGCCATGGAAGCAGCCCCAAGCAGAAGTGTGCTGGCATTTATTTATTGGTAGTGGTAGCGACTTGTTTGTATTGTTAATAAAACATCTTCTCTAAAAGCAAAAAATAAATAAATAGTAAGGAAAGGGATGAGATACAAAAAAAGTGGAATTAGTGATGGCAAGAATAATAATAATAATTTGATACTGATGATTGTAATGACAGCTAACCCCATTTAGCATTCAGAATGTATCAGACACTGTTCCTTGTGCATTGTGTGTTATATAGTAACTTAGAACACTTCCCTTAACAAACTTATGACATATTATCATCTTTAATTTACAAATGAGGAAATTGAAATAAAGAGAGATTAAGTTCATAGTACATAGCTCTCACTACATAGCCAGTAGGTTATATGTTTAAAAATTAATTTCTTATCCATATCATATACCAAAATAAATTCTAAAAGATTTAAATAGTTAAGTGCACACAATGAAATCAGAAAACTAGAAGAGAAATTTTTGAATATTATGTTTAAAGGGGTAAGATATTTTCTAAGCAAAAATACAATGGAAGAAATCACAAAGGAAAACATCAATATTTCTAAACACTTATTTTTTAAGTTTTAAGTGTCTGAAAGCATACAAAATTAAGAAGTAAAACGTGCCAAAGGAAAAAAGGCCAAAAATACTCCTAATAATATTAATACCCTTAATCTGTAAAGTGCTTATAAGAGTCAATAATAGAAACAGTAATTCCCTGAAAGATAGATGGTCAAAGAATAGGAACAGACAATTCACACATGCAAACAAACATCACCAATGATACATGAAAAATAATAACAGCTATTATTGAGTTTTTACTCTGGATAAGCAACTGTGCTAAATGCTTTTATTATCTTGTTAAATCTTCAAAACAATTGTGTTCTGTATGCATGCCCAAGATCACAAAGCTAGTAAGTAATAGAAATAGGAACTAAAGTTGCGCCAACTCCAAACTCATCATTTGACTGTGATGCTATACTTATTCCAGTAGTGTGCCGAAGCTAGCTCATTCCGACTTGCAAGGGTCCACTGAATACACCTCTTCCCAATCCTATGTTCAGTGATGTCATGTTGGTAACTTGAAATGGGCCATGGTGGGAGAAGTCATACCACGGAAATCAGCAAATACTACAAATGACTGCCTCCTACTGTTCCTAGCCACCCACGCCAGGCCAAAAAGCTAGTTGTTAAGTATTTACCAGCTTACCACTAACTATCACCCTAAAACAACCTGGAATTGGGTCATATTGCAAGACCTAAACACAGGAACTTTATCAAAGCACAAGTAATACAGCTGACCTGTTTTAACTGTCAACCTTGTTATTCAAAGAAATGTGAACTAAAATTCGAGTCAGATACCACGCATGCCTACAAATCTGGTAAGATTAAAAGAGAATGATGATAAACTAAATTGTAATGCCAAAGGCACGTAAACTATTTCAGCCTTTCTGGAAAAGTATCTTGTAGTATGTATCATGCTCATATATTTCAGTCTTGTAATTCCACTACTGAAAATCTAGAAGAAATAATCAGAAATGCATATGATGACCTGTATATAAGGATGTTCATTTCAATATTGTTTGGAGTAAAAACTTGGAAACTGCTAAAATAGGCAACAACAGGACAATAGCTAAATAATGTATGCAATAATCATATGATGGAACATAATGAAGCTATTAAAAATTCTTGTTTTGTAAAACCATAAACAAAATGATTTATATATCAGCCAATATATATATTTCTATACATACATAATATATATATTTTTCAGGTATATAGTCAGGTCTTTTTTATATACCTCAGTAAAGTTTTATATTTTCCTTCATCTAAGACTTATGCATGTTTGATAACGTGTCTGTGTATACATAAATGCATATATGTATATAATATGTATATATACTCATGTACATACTGAGATATATTTTTTAAAACATTAGACAAATGAAATCTATTTTATGCTTATGTGTATGAAGTCTGAATATTGTAAATATTCTAATTCTTCACAAATTAATTTGTAAGTTTAATGAAATAGACACATAAAATATAAAATACAATTCAAGTAGAATTTTTCTTTTTTGAATTTGTTTAAATGATTCTACAATTTATCTGTAAAATTGTGTGGGATTATGAATAGTTTTCTCATTTAGGGGTTTTATATTGTAAATTTTATATAATGAGCATGTATCACCTTATATCTGAAAAATAATAATATAATATTTAAAATACTTAAAAATACTTAGCAGAGTATTAGAACATGGTGCCTACTTGAAAATAGTTTGTAGAGATTCCAGAATATGTTTAATCTTTTATGCATATGGCTTGTAATGAGGAAAGCACAAGAAGTATGGATCTCAAAAGGGAGAGATGTTTTTCACTGAGGGACCTGGTGGAGTCAGGAAAGCCTCTATCATCCACATGTGCAGTGACTATTTGAGCAACACACTTTAATCAGGACTATAAACTGTTCACTGAAAATTGAGATGGCAAGCCTGTGTCCTCTGGGAGTTCCATTAGTGGTATCACTCATTATTGAGAGCTAACTGGACACACTCCCAATTCACTGAGGCTTTATAGCTCCCACTCATCCAGAAGCTGTTGTCTTGGGTGTCCAACTTTGCATTCTTTTAGTGAAACTGCTTCTTTCAACTTTGGGAGGACCAAAAATTAAAATGTTTGATAGTATGTGAGTTCCAAGTCATGAGAACTGAGACAGCGGCCTTAGGATTCCTGTCTAGATTAGTTTATTTTCCTCTAGAATAAACACTGAAACCAAATGTAAGTTTTGCAATGGAGGCAACCTTGTCTACAGGAAACAGCATGGAATTTGAAATTCAAGGACCTGCTTTGAGTCATATCTTCCCTTCCACCTAACTGAGTAATGTGGAGCAAAACAATGAACTATATACATTTTTTTCTCACATCATTCATTCACTATTCAGTAAACAAATATTAATATTTATCACTCTTCTACCATATATCAGACACTATCTTCAGACCAGAAAACAGTAAAGACAGAAAAAGCCTTATGCCCCATATGTACCCTACGTTTTAGTTGGAGACACAGCCAACAATCTAAAAATAACAAAATAAGGAGTTACATAATTTTTAGGTAGTTAAAAGTGCTTGAAGGAAACTAAGAGTAGGCTGGTAGAACGTGTAGGGATAGAGAGGGGTGGAGTGGAGGAGTGGGTTGACCAGATGGTCAGAAAAAGCTTTTCTGAGGTTATGATGTTTATGCAGAAACTGAACCAGGGAGTTAGCCCTGAAAAGACCAGGGGGAGAACTTTGAGGCAGGAAGTACAGTTGCAAGGGCAGAACTACTCAAAGGCTGCTGTGGCTACAGTGGGCGAGCAAAGGCAGAAGGTAGCAGAGACAAGATTGGAGTGGCGGCACCAACCGCACCATCAGAGCTGCCATGGAGATTACAAGAGATGCTGTGTGTGAGGATAGTCTCGGAGTAGCCACGGACTCACTCTGTAAATACTACAGGATTCAAGGGAGTGGGGACCCGGTGTCTTTGTCGTCATCCATGGTTTGATCAAGGAGTAGAGTTTCTGTGTTTACACAGAATGCAATTTGGCAGCTGAGATTTTCTTTTGGAAGTCCTGCCAGCACCAGTCCATTTGGGGTTCAGCAGAGACCACATTGTGTCCTATACAAGGTGTTTATTTCCTATGCAGAACCCGTCTGGGTTAGCAGCTGGCCAGCATCAACAGCTGGCTGGTTCCTTCACACAGCAGACATTTGGCACATGAGTGTGCACTTTTGCCATTCACACCTGCAATGTCACGTACAAGAACAAAGACCTGGTAACGCAAGACACTGTTAGGGAAGCTTTCATCATGCATAACATAGTATAAACAGGGTGGCCTCAAGGAAAGTTTCATTTCTAAATGTATTCAGTTTTGTATGGGCAACAGTTATCATTTCACCTTTATCAGGCCCTTCCCATCTGGGCCCAATTGCATGTCTTGCATCAGATATAATCTCTCATCTGCTTAACATTTGGAGATGTATGATTGCTAGAGAATGATGTGGGAAACCGGACTCAGTCACAATCCCCCTTTCCCACAGTCTAAAAGGGAGTAAGATCCGCTTGGTTTCGCATTTGACAACATAATGCAGGGTTGTCAAACTTGCCTCTCTTCCCAGACCATCACCTCCCTCCTGCTACTCTGCTATTAGTCTTGACCTCCTTGCTCTTTCTACTGTCACTGCTGCTCTGCCTACCTCATCCTGCTGTGCCAGCTCATGCTATACTTTCCCGGGGCGAATTCTCTGCCCAGAAGTGTGGGAAGAGGAGGGAGGGACTGCTGTGCTCATTTTCCAGGGCTACAGTTGTCTCAATGTCTCAGTGTGGAAATACCTGCCCATCCACAAGCCTCTAGGCACCAGGATCATAGAACACAGACTCTTTCATAAACCTTGGGCTCACAAAGTGCATGTGAAACCTACGCAAGTTCAAGCGGACTTGAAAGCTTTTCAAATATGCTTTCTGTTGTTAATCTGCACATTCATCTGCACATCTGGCTTGGAAAATCTGAAGCCACAAGATCAGCTCTTCTTAGGGTGACTTGTTTGCTGCTGCAATAAAGCCAAATGCAAGCATGAGGCTCTAACAGGCAACTCCCCTTTCCACTGCCTCCCCTCTGGACCAGAGTTCTTCATGATGGAGACTTGATGAGTTTCAATCACTTATGTAACATTTAAAGAGGATCTTTATAAAGTGAGAGATGAAATGTTAGTCACATGCCCTAGATACTTCAAATCCACATTTCCTAGGATGTGCCCTGAACATAAAATAAGAGCCAACCTTGACATTCAGCAAAGCCCATCTAGGTAAAGCTTTTGGTGCTGAGTGAGAAATTAAGACTGCCAATTCAATCTTTCAGGTCCCACCAAGTCCTGAATAGGAAATAAAGTGTTAGCATGCTGTGGCCACTAGGTTTTGGTTGCTAATTGGGAAAGTCATCAGAAAACTTTCTTAAAACAGTCACTGGGAAAGACATTTTGATTCTGCTTTCATTGTCTTCTTATCTTCCTTCTGAGAATTGATGTGTTAGTTCCTTGTGGGCTGGCCCTTAAATCTACCAGCTCTTATTTTAATCATGAACTGAATCAGGTTTGTCTGGAATTTGCAAAATTATACTCCTTGAACTTGCAATTGCTTTATACAGGTGAAATCTGATAAAACAAGTTTTAAGGGTAGAATTAAAGATCTGGAGGTGAGCAATCTCCTAACAAGGTCACCTGGCTCTGAAGGACAGGAATGGAAGAGTGAAGGGTCCAGATTTCAGGCTGCTAGTGTGGGCTCCCCACGTGTTCACTGTATATGTAAGTCCTTCCTGAAAGATTTTTTTTTAATGCCTACAGATTGCGGCTACTTTCTCTTACTCTCATTCTGCCACCTATGTTATGCCTTTCTTGCAATTTTATTTCCCTGGTCTATAGTGAGACAGCCAAGAGTCCAAGCTCTGCCTTACAGGTATAGAGGCCCAACCCCAATCCCTATAGACACTTCACCCTGTTCAATTCATTCCAACAGACATTTACCAAAAGTCACCAGTGAGACTACAAAGATGAGTAAGTTTGGGTTCCTGCATTGTGGGTCTTAGAGTTTAGTAGAAGAGACAGACACTTAGCAGACAATTTTAATAACTTCAATACAACATATTAAGTACTGAAATAGAAATCTTCCCCTTATCCTATGGAAATATAGAGTAGAATGACCACAGCTAAGCCTGGAGCTTCAGAAAAGACTTCTTGTGAGAGGCTGTTGTTAAATTGGAACTTCACAGATGAACAATATTAAACTAAGTAGGAAAGGTGTTTCAGATGGAAGGATTAGCACAAGCAAAAGCAGAAGGTCATAAAATAGCATAGGGTCCACAGGGAATCATAAACAGTTGACGCTGTTTAAGCATGGAGTGTGCGTCAAGAAGTAGCAAGAAATGAAGCTCTATAGAGTAGTGGATGGGTGCCAGGTGCTAAGGGCCTTGCAGGCCCTGAAAAAGAACCTAAATTCTATAGGTGATGCATAGCCTTTGAATATATTTAAATAGGGAATGGTATGATCAGATATAAATTTTAGGCAGATAAGTTTTGAAAATTTTTGAAGTATGGATTCCAAAGGGATAATACTGAAGACATGGAGATGAGTCATTAGGCTAGTGGATCCAGGACAGAGATGATAAGTGGGGAAGGAGAGAGAGGATACAATGGAGGGACTGTGCACTTGTGATTGGTTGATTGATAGGGTGTGGGGGAGAGAGGATAAAATGGTGGGATTGTGAACTTGGCGACTGGTTAATTGATTGGGTGTGGGGGAGGTAAGGAAGAAAGGATAAATTGAAGTTAACTCAGGTTTCTGCATTGTGATGGGATGGATAATGGAGCTATCATTGAACTAGGCATTATAGAAGAATGAGTGTGCTTTTCAGGAGTGATTGCCATGGAAAAGGCAGTAGAGCACATAGCACCTATGTGCTAAAATGCATGGATGCTACATCCAGGAGTGGTTTGCAGGAATGGCATTAGAGATTTCAAAGGTAGGATTTTTAAGGTGCAGAAGCAGCTCATCCTGGAGCTAAGCTAAGCCCTCTGAGAAGAAGAAAAACTGAAAAATTCAAATTTGGAAATAAGTGGTGTTCTTTCCCCTATGCCTACTTTCCTACCCTCATCCCTTGACATCCTGCAGCCACCATTAGAATAAGTTTCTTATAAGTCCAAAATTCCATTTACGATACCACCAAAATTTATTCTTAGAGCCTGCATCCCCCATTTCCAGTTTTTCCCAGAAATTGTCATGCATAATTGGTCAGAATGCAATTTCCTTTTCCATCTTGTTATAACTCCCACTTCTTTAAATCTGTGATTCCATCAGTGACTAAATACGTATTTCACTTGAGAATTAAAACTTACAGGGTTTTGAGACTATAATATGAAACAGTTGCATTTGCTTGGTCAAGGAGAAAGCTCAGTGGCTAGAGCCTTTCGTGTGTTTTGGCTTCTCTTCCCAACCTCAATTTCCCTTTGAAGATTTAGGTGATTCTATTTGAAAACAAAAAGTACGCTTAACAGAGAAATATTAAGGTCTACTGCCAGAGATATGATTAGGCAGGTAGATAAATTACAACAGTTTGAGTCAAAACTGTCCTTTAGACCAGCACTATCAAATAAATACACAATGTCAGCCACACATATCTATAGTCTTCAATTTTTTATAGTCACATTAAGAAAATAAAAAGATCCAGGCGCAGTGGCTCGCACCTGTAATCCTAGCATTTTGGGAGGCCAGGGCTGGAGGATCACTTGAGCCCAAGAGTCTGAGGTTGCAGTCAGCTATGATGATGCCACAGCACTCTAGCCCAGGCAAAAGAGTGAGACACTGTCTCAAAAAACAAACAAAACAAAACAAAAGAGAAAGAGGTGAAATTAATTTTAATAATATATTTTATTCAACTCAATATATGCAAAATATTATTTCCTCATTTACTCAATACAAATTTGTATTAATGAGGGTTTTTTAATATGAAGAGGTCAGAATCTGGTGTGCATTTTACACATAGACCATATCTCAATTCAGATACTAAATTTGCATTAGAATCGCTTGATCTGTACTTTGATTTCATAAAATTTAAATTGAAAAGGTACATTTCATGGACTCAAGTTGTTTCAGACATACTTAAAATGTTCTCAGTTGCATTCACCAGATCTTAAGTGTTTAATGGCCCCCTGTGGTCACTGTGTTGAACAGAGCAGCTGTAAACCTGCTGTAGCCTTGCTTTTACCCATTGGAAGCAATGCTGCAAATAAACCTGGGGCAACTGAATATTTTGGGAAGACATATATGAAAGTTCTGCAAATCACCTAAGTCTTTGAGATCTCAACTGGAACCTCTAGTTAATGGAGCTGTCAAACTAGCTCAGCGGGCTTCTGAGGGTCTTTAAAGAAGGCCTGAAGGTCATGCAATGGTATAATAACAGAAAACAAAAGCATTTGGTCAAGACAGTCAGAAGGTACCTGGCAGGTGTCCTGTAAAATAAATTTGTTTAAATTTTAAAACACTGATTTTGTTGCAAAACCTTTTTATAATGTTAAAGTAGCCTTAAAGGTTAAGTTTTAAACATGAGGGTAGGTTTTTGTGGTTGGTTGGTTGTTTGTTTGACCTTGTGTCCAAATATATGATCTTAGAAAAGTCACCAATTACCATTTTCTCCTGTGTAAACCTTAGTTACCCTCAGAAGTTAAAAATTCTTATTAGTAAGGTGAATTTGGCTCAAGGTTACAGCTCGCAGTGCCTACAACACACACACACACACACACACACACACACACACACACACACACACACACACACACACATAAACAGACACAGGGTCATGAGGGGCTTCAGGGCAAAAGCTTTCCAAACACAGGCCAACAACAAAAGTGTCTGGACAATACTGTATGCAGTGTCAGTCTAGCAATCAGAAAGACTGTTTCTTAGCCATCAAATATTTTCAGCTGCGGCACGGGTGGAGAAGCAGGGACTCATTCTTTTCATCTCCTCCTTGCTCAGTGAGCTCCAGGGCGATGAATCTGGCAAGAGTTCAGCCTGTACCTGCGCTGAATGTGGGCGCTGTGGGGGTCTGGAATGGGAGGGGAGACAGAGGGGATGACAGGTGGGCAAATCCAGGCTCTTTCCTAGCCATGGCCACCTCCTGGCACACCCCTGTGCTTCCTACATCTTTTGTGCTCCGGGTTCATTTCCTTTTAGCCACTATTTATTTAGCAGATCTCTTGTCTCCTGAGTCTTACTACACATTCCAGGAAACACTGGCTTTTCATTTCTTCCACTTCTTGCAGGGTTTAGGATGAGTTCTCAGGGTCTGCTGTCTGCTGTCCTGTCCCTCCTTGAACTCATCCTTTCCCAATTCCTTTTTTTTTTTCTTTAAGCTTGAGCTTACATTGTGTTTAACATTAACATTTAGACAAAGAAAAGCATTCCAGCTTTTTGACTATGGTTATCCTGCCTTTGAAAAACAGTCAGTTAAACTTAGTAATCGTATGTGGAACACCTGCTCTGTGCTAGAGGCCTTGCAAGGTGCTTTGCAATATACTTAACACTACTTAACAATACTACATAACACTCAGGTGGGGGCAGAGAGGAACTAGAAAATGCTGACCTTTCTTTCATGTACAAACCTGGTGACATGAATACTTAAATGGTCACTTAGTCCTAAAAGACAAATTGGTAACACAGTATATATAAATTTTTGTTTGTTTCCAGAAGCCACACTGGTGATCTAGTTATTTGTATTCTGATCTTATTACACCCCAAGTCGATATTTTATGAAAACAAAGCCAAAACTGGATGTAAATCACAAAAAATCTTGCCAGCCTTTTGCCTTGGATCTCTGGCTGTTCATCATTTAGAGAAGACTTTGGCTAAGGCTTCGTTTTCAGACATTTTATTAAATGCATTTTATAATTTATTTTTACCCCGTTAGAAGCTTGGAGTCTGGGATTTAATATATCCTACTCAGGGAGAATATTTTACCACTAAATGCCTAAAAGTGATCTGGGGATGGGGGGAACCATTGAAAATACAGCATGAGCATGATTTCACATTAAATCAGACACTGTTTTAGGAGGGTAGGTTAGGAGGAGGGAAGTGACTGGCACCAAAGGAAGAAAAGGAAGAGAAAAGAAGCCCCTCCTGGTTACAGACTAGATGCAAACCCTAGAAGGGAGAGACAACATTCATTAAACCAGCCTCTGCCCACACCATCTCTATCACCCGTTTCTAAATTCTCCTCTCTAAAACATTCACGCCTACTTCTGGTGTGAGACTTCTGTGAGAAGGTTATTTTTGCCTTCTTATTTTTACTTTCCGTGAGAGGTTATTTTACCTTGTGTGACTCACACAACAGCTGTCAATGCTCTGGAACGGGCCGACGCCTTCCGTGACAACCTAAGTGGCCACCTCTGGTCATCTAATCCACAGTCCTTTCCTGCCAAGAAAGCATCACTGGTAGCTAATGAGGGAATCAGGGTAGGAGTGAAATAAAAGTAAGAAGGAATTGGAGACAGTTTGGGGGTGGGATAGACTTGCGCCACTTAAAAATATGGATGGGGAAAAAGAAAATGTTTTGCAAGGGAGAATAGAGACCTGAGTGAATTTAATAAGGGCATGATTTGCTCCTGAGAGAAACACACAGCTGAGGAGGAATTATAAATGGTTTAGCAGAGCGCCATGGTGGTGTGAATCACCACTGAAAGAAGGAAAGGAACGTAGCAGCATTATGGGAAAAAATTGGATTCCAAAATAGGTTCCAATGGTGGCTCCTTCCCCAGGTGTGTGATCTGGGCAAATCACTTAGCATCTCTGAGCTTTGGACTCAGTAACTTCATCCACAAAATAAGAACACTAGCTGAGATGATCTTTTAGGTCACCTTCAGCTCTACCATTTTATCTTCCTTTTACCTTTTATGTTCCTAAAACCTTGAGAGGAAGAGTTGGGAAGGTATTCACTAAAATCTAAAACTAAAATGCTTGGATTTTCACCAGTGATAATTTACATGATAGTGGAGGGCAAGAGGGAGAGGTGCCTATGCTGGATGAGTTTTGCTGATACAATAAACAATGGGGGGAAATAACCCTCTCTTCCATGATCTTTAAAAAGAATAACAATACTACCCTATATTTGTATTCATGTTAACCTTTACAAAACTATAGCAGATCCATTGCCTTGTTTGATATTTATAGCAATTAGATGAAACAGGCAGGAAAGTTATTATTTGTACCAGTAACAAATTCAGACTGTTTAAATGACAGTCTTAGAGTCATAGATCTGGTTAATGATAGGACTGAGTCTAGATATTGGGTCTCTAGAACATTGGGGTTGAGCACTTGCTTTTGGGCACTTTTCTGCATGGTCTTCCCAGCAGTAGCCTGAAACATGAGGAAGCTGCCTGGTTCTCACAACCCCAAAGGCTGTCAAAAGGCATCTGTAGCTTCTCAGATTAAATTGCACTTTTCTTTGGTCAACTCACAACTATCTCTTAGTAAGAGCATCCAACATAGGGTGCAAACAAACACCTTGAAGTACACAAGATGATACATTAGAATGTAGGGGGAAAATATTCAGAAAAAATGCTATTTACATCTATTTTGTATCTCTTTTAATTTATACTTTTGTGTTTAATAAGGTACATAATATATTAGCATAAAGTATCAAAATAAGCAGTATATGAATATATTTTATAAATGGGGTATATGTTGTGCTGATTTAATCCATAATCAAAAATATTTGGGGACTATGTTTTTGAAGTTGAGGGAAAGAGCTGAATAATGATCCACGGGGCTGTTGATTAGAATCCCTCTTGCTCTTGTCCCTTACAATGACTCGAGGGAAGTGGGAAGGGGTGTGGAAAAAACCAGGTTCCAACAGAATCTTGAAGAAAATCCAGAAAAATAGATGAACAAATGGAACTGCTCTGACCGCATTGGGGCAGCTGGTCACATGCTTCCCCTCCAACACAAAGGTCTCTTTGTTTCCCACACACATACTACAGTCCTTTGTCAATCATAATCAACAATTCCATTCAGCTGTTCTTGCCACCACTTTTCTCCTGTCTTTCTAGTCTGCTAGGGAATAAATGTAAGACAAAGACTTCACAAGACCTTTAAGAGGTAAGGTTGAAAGGGAGAAAAATATGTCCTGATCAATGAACCTGCAAGTCCTCTCTAAGGGGGTAGTGGGAAAGTCTATGCTATCCAGAGAAAATAACTGGAGAATTATGGTATTATTCATAACTTATAACTTAGTTGCAACTAATTTTTAGTGTTCTCCAAAGATCCTTGTACTGTACTAGGAAAGTTTATAAAATAGGAAAGAAATAACACTGAGGAAGGAGGAAAATTATTGCTTCTTGCCTATGGTCTCCAGGAAGATCGGGCACCCAGGATTATTGAATTATTGACATAGAGACTAAAATGGAGTCTGTAACACTAGATAAATAAATAAACATTCATTGTAATGGCACGTAGGAAGTCATCACTCAGCATTAATATTTGGGATGATTTCAAGGAAAGAGAGATCTACAGAAGGGGATATAATGTTTCCTTACATATAAAAACATTGTAATGCAGAAGGAGCCAACCTAAGGATTTTGTTCACAGTATGGCTGTGTTGCTAAACTGCTTTCTTTACTTGCAACTGCTGGCAGACATTCAAGCCACTGGATCATTGTCATGGTGTCTCATAACCAGCAGAGACCATAGAGGTCGCCTCGTGCAAGTCTACTGGGCACAACACAGGCTTGCCAGGAAGGAATCTGCAGGCTTCTGAGCGTGAGAGTGTGGTGCCGTGGAAAGTGCTGGGTGAGGTGGGGGGAGGAAGGGAAACGTCTTTGGTTTCTTGTTCTGCTTCTGTCACTAAATCCCTTGGGTGGACTTCTTAATCGCATAAAGCAAATTTATTATAGAGAAAATTATGAGAAAATTCCTTTCTGCTCTGTAGCATTTATTTATTCAGCTAACATTATTGTATTAATATTTACTGTGTGCCAATACTACATTAAGTGCCAGAGCGACGAAGATTAAAAAAAATACTACTTCACAAAGCGTACACGGTTTGATTAAAGAGATGAAACACATACCGCTACAGTTAGCTTTCAGTATAAAGCAGTATGTGCTCCAAGACAAATAAGATACCAAGATATAATACTAAGATAATCTTAGTAAGTGCTATTACACTCCTTGAAGGAAAAGAGAAAGTCATCTTGTCTTGCAAAAAAATAAACGAATGAAGTCATCATGGCTTCTCTCCAGCAGCCCCTTCTACTGTGCCTTGACCTGGCAGCCATCGTCGCTGGATCCCACTGGCACAGAGAAGAGTGGGGTACAGCACACAGCCTAAAATCACAGAGCGGCGACTTCTGCTCCTATTTTCCCCATTCTAGGGCATGCAGCAAGGCAGTCATTACTGCATCTGCTGGAAGCACAGAGGGATAGAGCTACAGAGAACAATGGCAAACAATTGGTAAGATGTGTTAACAAAGGGAACCAAATACTGTATGTAACAAACAGTAGCTATTTTTGTGTGTGTTGTCTCAATAAAAATAAGGTGGGTTAAGAAAAAACTGTGCCTAGCTGAGCGAAGACTGCTGCCATTTTCTTATTTAATGAATCCATTATCTTATTAAGTATGAGACAGAATTAACTATTTAGAATAACTGCCTACCATGTTCTTCCAGGAGAGGGATTCAGAAAACTAATTTCAAAAATCACTATGGTGACCCTATTTTCTTAGTAAAATAATCATGACACATGGTCTAATAAAAAACATTTTTCTCTATCTTTGACTCTGTCTATATGCAATGTCTGTTAACAGTATAAAGGTTAAAACCTACCTAATGAATCACACAATTGAAAAGACTTTCTGATACTTACACTATCTAAAAAGCTAAGACATGTGAGTGTTATTCCTATCACTCAATGCATTTTTAATTTAACGGAGCCTAAATCAATTACAATTTTGAGAATTTAAAAAGAAATGTGAGCCAGTCAGTTGATTATTGTATGTTGTTTGGTTTGGATTGTATACATTTATGAAGTTTTCATTATTACTCTTTCCCCTTTTTCCTCATTGCTGGATTAGACTTCATTGATAAATTTCCATTCTTTCTAGAATAGAAATTTAAATTCTTTTTAATGGTTGTTTCAAAAATTTAGCACACAAACTTCACTACAAAAAATTTTCAAAGTCCAAATTTATTAAACATCTTCACTCTTTGCCCAAATCAAGCAAGAAACTTAGCTACTAAACAACTTCTACTTACAGTCCCACCATTTTCCTTCTTTTATCATTACTATTATTGTTTTTAGTTACCAGAATCTTCTTAACAGTCAATAGTTAAATATACTAACTGGTCCAATAAATATAGCTCTATAACAAATTGCTCCAAACTTAGTGATAAGAAAATCACTATTTTGCTCATGGACTCTGTGGGTCAGGAATTCAAGCAGAGCAAATTAGGAACAGTTTGTCTCTGTTCCACATTGTGTAAGGCCTCTGTTGGAATTGGTCCATTGGCTGGGGGGCCTCAGTTTTTCTCCTTGTATTCCTTTCCATGTAGTTTTTCTGTGTGGGCTAGTTTGGACTTTCTCAGAGCATAGTGGCTGGGTCCCCAGGGCAAGTTTCCCAAGAAAAAGTTGGGACAGAAGCTATATTGCCTTAACCTTGAAAGTCACACAGCACCACCTTCATGGTATCCTATTCATTAACACACTGACTGCCATGTGACTTGAATTTAACTCAGGCTAGTTTTGACCCCAGGGCCTCGTGAAGGAAAACCCTGCAGTTGGTTCCTGAAAGTCTTATTGTTACAATTTATATTGACAATTAAATTCTAAAAACATGGATTGTGTTGCATGTAACTCACACCCAAAATAACAATAAAAAATAACAAATTAGAAAGGATTGTTTTGTTTTAATAAAACACTGTAGCCCCAGGGGAAAAAAAAACAATTTTTTTCTAGTGTGCCAGTCAATGTGTTAAACAGCCACACAGTCTCCCAAAGTTCAAGGGCAGGGAAAATAGTCTCTTTCTCTTGATGGGCACAAGGCAAGGTTCTACCATAGCATGGACTGGAAATGTTGCTGTGACACTTCTTAGAAAATATAATCTGTCACACTAGCATACTTTACTAATTTCCACAATTGCCTTTATTTTTTGTGTCTCATACCTTTTCTCTGGGTTCCTTTTCCTTCATGAAACAATAATTAGTGGTTTATCAACAATAGTTATAAATGACAAAGTGTTTTGGACTTTTTATCTTGCTCGTGAATAATAGATTAGCTGATTATAGAATATACCTTGGCAGCTTTTTTATCAGCGTTGAAAATATTGTTCCATTGCTTTTTGACATCTACTGTTGTTGATAGAAGTCTGCTTTCATTCTAATTGTCATCTATCTTCTCTATCTGGTAGCTTATTTTTTTTTTTAACATGCTTGATATATAAAATATCAATTCAATTTTCAGGTCCGAATTTATGTTTATTTTTTCTGCTCGGTGCTGTATGTGCATTTTAAATCCCCCCAAAATCATGAATTTCTTTAATTCTGGATGATTTTTTTTTCACCATTCTTCCTTTGAATATTGCTTCTGTGGCCAAACCACCCTGAATGCACCCAGGCTCATCTGCATATTGCTTCTCTCTCATTCCTTCTCTTCTCCTCCCAGAGGTTCCTGTTGAATATTGTTGTATCTTCCTAATTTATCCTACACATCTCCTAACTGCCCTTTTACATTTTTAAGTCAATTTTTCTCTCTGTACTGTGTCCCAGATCGATTCCTTAGGACTGTCTTTTAACTTACTAATTCCCTGCTTGACTGTTTTTGTTTAGTATTTTGGGGAGGAGGCGTTCCTCCTTTCTTTATCACTTTGACATTCTAACTACACTAATTTTAAACTAATTTTAAGATTGGTGTATTGCTTTTGTCTTTTGTTAAGCTTATCTCCCAATTGCTGATTTTGTTAACATTTATATTCCTCTTATGTGTGGAATTTTGGTTTGAAGACTCATCTTGAGGGGTATTTCCCCCCTTCTTGTCTTCTGGAAACCATCTCACCCTGTCCACCATTTTTATGGTCACTTCCAAGACCCAGATTTTAGATTCAGGCCTTCTACTAGATATTCAGGGCATTTATTCTGGAAAATATTGAAAAAATTACCTATCTAGTCCCCAAGCTAGTAAATGATTTTTCCTCACATTGAGGCTCTTCCCACCCCCACCCCGTTCTCTATGCACGTAGCTTTATAGATGCTGTAGCCCAAGCCAACAGTAGCAAACGGTTTTAATTGAGCACCATGTTGAAGACCAGCCCATTCCAGCCTCAACTTGAGGAAATAAGCCAGGCTCCAGTCTTAAAGCTTTCAGTGTTAGCATCAAGCAATTCAGTTTCCATTACCCCAAAGGCATCAACATCCTCAGGGTCCTCTACTGGGTTCCAAACCCAGAGCCCCAAAGGTCCCCAGCCCAATGCCGCCCAACTTTAGCTCAGCTATTCCACTTCTGATCCAAGAAAATTCTTATTTTTTTAATCACACCTTTGGGTATTTAAATTTTCTCTTCTTTTTAATCTATCATTGTTATGTGTTTGGAACATTTGGGATAACTGAAATTGTGAATTTACAATTCCATCCTGATTGAAAATGTGAGTTTACCTTTAATGCTCTGTCTTCTAAGTAATCACCAAAGATAACACAAGTAAATATTAAAGCAAAAGAGAAAAGATTAGGGTCATGTACGTAGTATAAGCCCAACATCTAAGTTATTTTTATTTTATTTCCATTCTCTCATAATAGCTGAAATTGCATAGCATTCTTTACATTAATTGTAGAAGTATACAATTCATGTGTCATATACTAAATGCCTAAGGAGCGCTCAACGCTATGATGAGAATCCATGTCTAATTAGTTCTCCCTCAGGGAAACATTCACTTTGATACTAAGTACTTCTTACATTGCAAATGCTTTTAATCCTTATAATGTATTTAGGGATTTTCTATTTCTAACTTCTTTCTGTTACAAATTATATAAACAGAGTAAGTAAAATGGCAGAGACAGAGTAAATTCTTTAGGTATAGACAAGTTTAGTTTTCTCAGTGTAAGAGATACTGAATGTTCAGATTTCTACTCTACTTCTTCTAGACTCATTGGAAAGCTAGTAGGTACTTTTTTTGCTTAGTACGAAAATGAGGATTTTTTCCCCTATTTTTAAGCAATATATGTGTCATTTTTAAAAAATCAAATAGTAAAATAGCTTATAGATTGAAAAGTATATCTCTTTCCCACCCTAGACAGTTAGATTCTCTCTTTGTAGACCTCATTTTTTTCCCCATAAATAAGGGTATATCATCCATATTTGCATATTTACTTTTCATTTAATAATATATGTGGAGGGTTTATCTACCTCCTTTTTTTTAACAGTTGTGGAACATTGTGTTTTCAGAGTACACTATAATTTATTTAATCTGCCCCTTATTTATAAGAATTTAGGTTATTTCTAGACTTTTGCTACTACAAACCATAATGCAATGAATATCCTTGTAGATAGAATTTTGTTCAAATATGCAAATTTATTGAGAAGTGCTGAGCCAAACTGCCCTCCACTGAGGTTGCATTGAAATAAATCCCTAAAAACAAATACACCATTTTTCTAAACTAGAAACACTGAAAATTCAGCACTATTGCCTAAATCTACAGATAATTCTGTATGCACTTTCTTCAGATTGGTAACCCATCATATTTTTGCATCTGGGCCTCAGGTCTGCATACGGATTTATAAGTAATATTTAAAAGGCTTAAAAATATGTAATTTATAAGTAAGTATTTTTCAAACAACTTTTTATATTTTAAGAAAACAAAATATTCACCAACCATACGCAAACTGATTGTACCTTTCTGGGAAATTATCACATTTGGGATTAACCCTCTGAATAGATTTGCCCTAGAGTTTTGATGAAGGGCCAATCTCTGGCCTCCTTATGCATTCTTATGTATTTTAGAATTTCCAATATATTCTTCAGACTACTGGAGTTGCTTGACAGAAATATTCTCCTCTTTTGTGGAAGATCAGAATGGTTGTGTTACCCACACTCCTCTGTGGAGACCTCCCTCCTGGAAGGATCCCCATCATTCTGGCCTCAGTGTTTGAGTGGAGGACGAGCTTCAAGCCTGGGTGAGGCGAGCCAGTGCCCTGAGAAGAGTCCCAAATCAGCACTTCTGCAATAGCACTGCCCCTACCAGGTCCTCACTCAGGAAGCCTGGATGCAGGGCTCTCAGTAAAGGGTCAGCAGAATGGATAAGTCCCCGAGCACTAGAGGAGGAAGTGACAGATGCCTTCTGCTGTGGGGGAGTCCAGGTCATGAGGCTGCCCAGGCCTCATGAACAGCTTATGAACAGCTTACAGACTTGCTGGGCAGCTTGTAGGACAATGTCCTATTCTCCCTTAAGGTCCTCGATAAATAAATTAACTTAAGCATAACTGTGTTCCTTGGAACCTGAGAGGAGCTGACTCAATACCCTTATCAAACAGTGAAACAGGAACACATTGAGTCATTTCACGAACAGCAATTAAGTGCCTGGGATGTGCAAGGTGTTGAAGACCCACCAGTGACCAAAATAGACAAGGTCCCTACTCTCATGGATCTAACAGTTTTGTAAAAAGAGGAGGAATTTTAAAAAAAAAGACAAACAATGAAGAAAGATACTAGATAGTACTAAGTGCTATGTAAAGAATTAGAAGGTGGTAATGAGGCAGTAACTGGGTGACTATCTGGGATTGGGGAATCAGGTAAATCTAGGAAGGGATTAGCACCTAAGCTTAGACTCAAATGACAAGAGGGGTTGGTTTGAAAATTAAGGGAAGTGTATTACAGGAACAGAGATCAGCCATTGGAAAAGCCCTAAGGTAAGAACTTGTGTGTTGGAGAAACCAAAAGACAGTTGGGTAAGGGAGAAGCTTCTGGGACAGGAGGTTGTAGAGACAGGCTGAACCTAGATCATGTAGGACTTCGCATACCCCAGGAAGAACATTCTACTTGGGATGAAGCTGTGTGAAGTTTATAAGCTGGGGCCGATGTTGTGTCACTATGTTTTCAAAAGCTCACTCAAAAGGGTGTGGGGGTGGGGGATGGTCATAGGGAGAGAAAATAGATCATTTTTGAAGCTACCACAATGATGGTGTCTTAGGCAAAAGTGGTTGCAATGTAGGCAGAGAAACATTTGGGATCTAGGATGTGCTTTGTGGGGAGAATCCTTAGGACTTGTTGATGGATTGGCTGATGCGGGATGAGTAGTAAATTTTGTAAAAGAATCAAGGGAAATACTCACTAAACTCTAAATTTTTCTGGGCACTTTAAGCCATCGAATCGAATCGCTGAGTCCCACTGAGAAACAGGTGGTAAACACATTGGGTCTACTCTTAAGCAGTATTCTCCTAGTCTTGGTTTTCTGAACCACCAGGAAAGATTAGATTATGTCCAGTGTATTTTAGCTTAGAAAACACTTTATCTTATCATATGCCTTGTATCTGAAAATTTCTATTCCATGTGCATTATGAGTCTAAAATGGTAGAAGTAGGAGTGCACCTGGTCCCTGAAGGTCTAGGAGAAATCTGGGGGCATTTCCATAACTAAGATAATATAAGTTCCTAGAACAGCCTCAACTTCCTCACTTTTTGCTATACAGGCTTGTCTGTGTCCTCCTGTCCTGTGTCCTGTGAGAATTACATGAAGTCAAAAGGCGAGGTGCATTTTGTTCGCCATGTTTATACGTATTTGGTATTGTTGAATGAATGAGTAAATGAGTGAGTGAATGAATGAATGACTCCTGAGTACCTGGTCACCAGTTGGTTCTTTCCTTGACAATACTAGTTCTCAAACCTCAACCTTCTTTTTGGTTCTAAGATTAGTTTTTTGGCCCAAATAACTTTTTAGGCTGTTGGTTCTAGATGTGGGTTTCTGCATGTTTTATACCTAATCTGAGCTTCTCCTTTATTTAATTATTGTACTTTTTCCACCTAAGATGAACATCCATGTAGGATGTTTGTGAAAAATCCTATGTTAGGATAGAGTACTTGTTTGCAGAAACTTTTCAGGTTAGACACACTAAACTTTATCATCATTATTACATTGGGATAGAGGGATGTACCACACTACATGTGATGCTGCACAAAGCTCTACAAAGTCTCCTTTCAGCACAAAGTCAAGACGAAGCCATTGTGTGCCATCTATTTGGGAACTCAGATATATTTAAAAATACTTCCTGCACAACAATTCGGAGAAGAGTGCAATGTATCATTTGGGTACTAAGCATTGGCTATTTCTGTAATGAAAAAGTACAGGGAGTTCCATTTATGTTTATTCTTTCATTGAAAATTGTGACAACCCAGTCACAAATGTCTTTCTGTGGTGGTAGGACATCTGCCAGTGAGTGAGTCTGTTGAAAGCACCACACCAAATCCAGCACTGGGGGCCAACCCTGACCACAGCTGAGTGGTGTGAAGAGGCTGACAGCGGTGTGGCCACTGCCCAGGCGGGAGAGAAAGGCAATGTGAGGTGTTGATGGAGAAATCCCATTTCCCTTTCTTCCAAAGATGATGAACAAATCCAAAGCAAAGCTCTCCTTGGTAATTTTAAAAAATAACTTTCATTTTTTAGAAAGGAAATATTTGCCAGGCTTTAGTACCGTTGTATCTTTGTATATATTTTTTTCTATACAATAAAGACCTTTTTAAAAAGCTCGTGTGTTCTTAGTAATAATTACTTGTTTTTATTGTTTTATGGGAGGGGTTTACTTAGTTACTCTATTAAAGCTTCCTAGGACTACCATTACAATGTGCCACAAACTAAATGGCTTAAACAACAGAAATGTATTGTCTCACAAGTCTAGAAGCTAGAAGACTGAGATCAAGGTATTAGAGGGTTTGTTCTCTTTGAGGGCTATAAGAAAGAATTTGCTCTATGCTTCTTGTCTAATTCCTGGTGGTTTGCTGGCAATCTTTGACATTCTTTGGTTTGTAGAAGTATCACTCAATCTCTGCCTTTATCTTCACATGGCATTTTTCCTGTGCTTGTCTCTGTGTCTAAATTTCCCCTATTTATAAGACATCTGTTACATTGGATTAGGGCCCATCCTAATGACTTCATCTAAACAAATTACATCTGCAATGACCTGAATTTCAAATAAGGTCTCATTCATAGGTACTGGCGGTTAGGACTTCGATGTATGAATTTGGGGGAGATACAATTTGACCTATAACAGTCACCAAATACTACACTGCAACTTCCTGGAGGGCTGGGTCTGTGTTTAATGACCCTGGGATGAGGCATATGGACTTAAACTTAGTAAGCACTCAATAAATTATGGTGGAATGCCTTAGAATTGTGGCACAAAATCACCTCCAACAGATCCCTGTGACCTAGAACCAAAAAGTACTATGATGAGCAGGATACTGTTACAACTAAATTTCCTTTTTGAAGCCAAGATCTTGTATTTGCACATTTCTTGCTTGATTCTAAAGTTCTTAGATCCAAAAGACATCTTCACTTTCTAACATGTTACCTAGTAGAAATTCAGCATTGCCCACAATCCAATGATTAATATAACCTTTTCTGTACTAAATAGCTGGATTAAGGAAAAGCCCTGGTTTATCACCACTGGACTATGATCCTCTTTAAATTGTGTGTGTGTGTTTTTTTAAATTTAAAAACCTTGGCTTCAAAAAATATGTTCTGATACTTAATGTAGCTTTACAGTGACAAACATTTAAACATATTGCCTGACTTTGTGATTTCAGTTAGGGACTCCTGAGTGCATTGCTGCCTAAAAACAAACACACCTAATGAGCCCTCTTTTCTCCAAGCCCCTATTCACCTGTTATTTAGACCTCAGAAAAGTAAGTGGTAGGTAGGCTCCTCCGGATACCATGATTAATTAGTTATTGAGCACAGAGTTACTGCATGTAATTTGGTCAATTTTTCATTTGTCTTACTTTGTAAATGGCTTTGTTACTTTTAAACAATTCCTTTCAAGCTCTTTTTATTCCTTTTGAAAACATAAGTTCAATGATTCACCCTGTATAAGATATAGGTTGCTGATGCCCTTCCTTTATCACAAAATGCAATATACATCTTCTATTTTGCACTCTTAAGAGCTTTGCGGACTTTTTCATTTTACTTAACAGTGAGACACTTTATGATGTGAAGATACTTGCAAACACAGATCTCAACAGGAAAGAATCGCTCATGTTATGAAAAATACAACACAGAATGGAGAGGATTGTGCCGACATGTACAAGTGTGTGCTCTTCATTCTGACCTTTCGGGACCATCATCTGAGCCAAACTCCTTCTTCCTCTCACTTCTCAGACCTAACTTCCCACTGCTTCTCAGTAGGAATTCCTGCCCAATACAGAATGTATATGCTACACAAGCCATACTAAACGTATATACACTACATGCACCACACTAAACATGTGTACATGACACGTGCCATGCTGTTTCACTACACCCCACCTATACCATCCCAAGATGGTTATGCTTCTTCCCTCTTTCCCCATCATCTCAGGGATGCTTTTAACTTAGCTCAATTCAGTCATATTCCTCTTAGATGTATTAACATTTCTTTAAGCGTGGTTAGTAGCCACCAGTGAATTGTAGTGCTTTGTATCATTTTGGTTTAAAAGATTTTCTTTAACATGATGAACTGATAGATCTAATCTTTCTTCTAAAATAGGTATCAAGTACATAAAATAATATATAAAATATTTGGTAATCACCAATTAATGTATATTTTTAAAATGGCATCCATGCTAAAGCTTGCTTCCAGATGATACATATATAACTAGGTACTCACTTAAAATACGTAAATGTTCTCAGTTAATACCTGCATCTAACTGTGGTTTTCCGTTACTGACTAGCCCTTAACTGTGTGGGCATGCTTGGTATCTCTACCTAGTTTGAGCCAAAGCTGATTGCCCAAGCCTCCAAGGCCAGATATTCCACTACACAGTCAGTCATATGTTGCTTAACAACAGGGATACTTTCTAAGAAACGCATCATTATTAGGCGATTTCATCATTATATAAACATCATAGAGTGTACTTATACAAACTTAGATGGTATAGCCTACTACACACCTAGATTACATGGTATAACCCATTGTTCCTAAGCTACAAATTTGTATAGCATGTTACTGTACTGAAGACAGTATACAATGGTAACATAATGATAATTGTGTATCTAAACATATCCAAACACAGATGAAATACAATAAAAATACATTATAATTTATGGTACCACTATTCTATATGTGGTCCATTATTGACCAAAACATCATTATGCTGTGCATGACTATTATAATTATAGTCATAGATGAAGGTTTTGGAAACAGGATTGGTGAATATATACTTGGCCAGTAATGTTTACCCTATTTAAAGTCATAACTCAACCTATTTTCCTTTGACTTTTTGATACTGTTTTGATCTCTCCCCTGAATCACACACCATATAGGATAGAACCTCTGAATTAAAATGAACTAAAATTCTGTCCTGAGAATTTCATAAATTCTCACTTAAGGTCATTGCTATGGTTTGAATGCCCACTCCAAAACTTACGTTGAAAATCGATTGGTATTGTGACAGTATTAAAAGGTGGGACCTTTAAGAGGTGATTAGGTCATGAAGGCTCTGCATTCACAAAAGGATTAATGTTGTTATTGTAGGAGTGGGTTAGTTATCACAGGAGTGGGCTACCAGTACAAGGGCTTGGCCCCTTATTTGGAAGTTCGGCCCTCGTTTTGCTGTCTGTCTCATGTGCTCCTTTGCTCTCCTGCTATGTTGTGATACAACATGAGAGCCCTTGCTAGATGTAGTCCCTCAGTCTTGGGCTTCCCAGCCATCAGAGCTGTGAGCCAAATAAATCTCATTTCTTTATAAATTACCCAATCCTGGATATTTTGTTACAGCATTAGAAAAAGAACTAAGACAGAAAATTGGTACTGAAAAATGGGGCTGTTGCTATAACAAATACATAAAAATGTGGAAGCAGCTTTGGAACTAGGTAATGGGTAGAGGCTGGAAGAATTTGGATGATCAGACTAGAAAAAGGCTGTGTTGCAGTAAATGAAGCATTAAGGGTGACTCTGGTGAGGGCTCAGAAGAAAGGAAGAATTGCAGGGAAAACTTGAACATTTTAGAGATTACCTAAATTGTGACCAGAATGTTGGTGGAAATATGAATGAGAAAGGCCATTCTGGTGAGGTCTCACATGGAAATGAGGAGCAAGGTATTGGAAACTGGAGTAAGGCCTATATTTGTCACTAAGTAGCAAAGACCTTGGTGGAATTGTGTTGATGTTCAAGGGCTTGAAATGTAGAATTTAAAAGTGATGAATTAGAATATCTGGCAGAAGCAGTATCTAAGCAGCAAAGCATTCCGGCCACCGCATGGCTACTTTTAACCACGTACAGTGAGATGTGAGTGTAAAGAATGTCTTAAAGATGGAATTGATAATTAAAAGAGAAGCAGAATGGAAAAATTCAGAAAATTTACAGCCTGGCCATGTAAAGAGTAAAAAGGCATTTTTAAGAGAGCAAACCAAAGGTGTAGCCAAGTGATTATGTGCTAAAGAGATTACCACAAAGAAGAGAACCGGGTGCTATTAATCGTGTCAATGAGAGAAAGACCCCTGAAGGCATTCCAAGGATCTTAGGGGCTATCTTCCTACCACAGGCCCAGAGCTCTAAGAGCAGAATGGTTTCAGGGGACTGCCCCAGGGCACCTTCCAAAGGTTCACTGACCAGAGGTGACTCAGGTCTCTGTCCCCATATTCCAGTGCAGCACCAGTGAGCCCAAGTGCACCTTAAACCACTCCAGAGGGTGCAAGCAGTAAGCTTTGGTGGTGTCCATGTGGTGCTAAATTTGTAGGTTTGCAGAATTCAAGAGCTGTGGGAACATGGCTACTTCCACCTAGATTTCAAAGGACATCATGAATAGCCTGCAAGCTCATGCAGAAACCTGCTGCAAGAGTGGAACTGCCACAGAAAGTCCATACTAGGGGTAATGCCTAGTGGAGCTATGGAAGCAGGACTACCACCAATACCCCAGAACTGTAGAGCCGTGTGCAACACTAGCATGGGAGAACTGTAGGCATGAGATTCCAACCCCTGAGAGCTGGGTGGGCTGAGCTCAGTAAGGGGTGAGGCTTGATGAGGCCTTGAATATCTAATCCCCACCCCAGCGTGCCAGGAAGCTGGACCTGGAGTCAAAGAAGATTATTTTATAGTTTCAAGAGTTAATACTGTTTTCCCTGTTGGGTTTTGGACTTACTTGGGACCAGTTATGCCTTTCTTCTTTCCTGCTTCTCCCTTTTGGAATGGGAATGTCTATCCTATGCCTGCCCCACCGTTGTATTCTGGAAGTAGATAACTTGTTTTGATTTCACAGGCTCGCAGCTGGAGGGAATTTGCCTCAAGATGAATCATAGCTCCAGAACCTGAGCCAAATAAATTTCATTTCTTCATAAATTAAGAAATGGTATTCTGTTATAGCAGCAGAAAATGGACTAAGACGGTCATTAACAATCCACTTCATTTCTCTAAATCTTGGAGCGTTAGTCAATGTCAAATTCTTATTTACCCATGATGACACCAGTGTCTTTGAAAAATTACCCTAGATCAAAGGCTAAGTTACCAACTCTTCCAGATGGTTGGTCAGAGACAGTTGATCAGTAGAAGGCATGGGTTGCATACTGGATTTGTACCAGCCTGCACACGTTATCAAGTGCACATGCTTCCTCTTCATGCCTCCCCCTCAGCTCACACTCCCGTCAGCTTCCTAGCTCATCTGAAAACAAGAATGTTCTGTTCAAGGCTTTTGGTCTGGGAATCACTTAGTCCCAACATCCTAGTAGATCACCCACTTTAGCCAGTCCCTTCAAGCTCTTCATTTTTTTTTTCTTCTTTTCCTCTTTGGAATGAGTACCAATCAAGTAATCATTATTGAAAGCATGTAGATTTTTTGAAAGTGTTTTATGTTTTGAATGAAGAAGAATATTTATGGAGAAAATAGGTTTTTTAAACCAGACAAACCTGCAAGGCCTGGGAAAAATCACCTGCACTATCTGAATCTCAATTGGAGAACCTTGAAAATAAGAGAGTTATTTGCCTGCAGCAAATGAAGGGTTGAATTTTCTCAAAGACAACAACTTCTATGAAAAGCAGACCTTGTGGAAAATGATGGGAGATGTAGATGCTTTTAAGATGGCTCCTGATTCTCATTTAAGCCTAATCTTTTTGTTTCTTTAAGCCTGGACATGTAGGCTTAAGATTATTTTCATGCCTAAATTAATAGCTATTTAAAAACTTTAAGTTGATTTTCTTTAGAGATTATTTACTCTAATTTGGCCTATTTACATGTGGTAAGTCATTATTTCATTGTGTTCTTTTAGTTTTGTTGTAATTATTGTTGGTTTTGACTGGGGATTTTGTTTCTAAATGAAGAAACTTAAAAGACTTGAGCCTGTTTTTGAAAGAACAATATAAATGATCGCTCTCTTTGCTAAGATGCATATGGTGGTATGATTTTAAATTTTAGATTCTCTATCGATGTCAAAGTTTGAGAACATTTTTGCTATCTGGGCCCCATGGTAGGATGGTACTCCATCTGTTATCCACTCTACACAGAAAGAAATGAAGTAGTTAACAAGAATCAAACTAACGAAAAACAGGACTTTGGTGTTGCTGGAATATGTAGAAAAAGGTGGAGTTTAAGAAAATATTTCTCCCACCAAGACAGTATTGAAAAACTCGTTATTTTCCATCTGTTTATTCCTTATTCCCAGTGTGAAGTCAAAGCAAAGTTTTAAAAGCTTTTCTCCACTGCAAGAAAATATACTTCAGAAAATTCCTATCTAGAAAATGAAGCAATTAAGAACTATCTGGCTGTGAGGATCTGGCCCCAGCTTGACTTAAAGCAGCAACTCCACTGCTACGTATCGATTCATGCATAAGAATCAGGCTGCCCTGCTCAGCCCATGTGCTGGGTGACTTGACATTTTAATAAACCAACCAACCAACAAACAGGTTGTCATGAAATATCCTTTGTAATTACAAATACAAGCGATTTTATGGGGTGCAAGTGGGTGTTAAATGGTTCAGCAAACACTGAGCAGTTGATGTGTTTTGAAATGAGGAGCTTAGAAAAATTTAATCTATCAAAAGATCATCACCATTTGTTTCAAAGATTTGACATTTTTATAAATATTTCTTCAGTTCCCTAGTTTGGAAAATACAAAGAGGTTTGAATTTGTTTTTATATAAGCAGCTTGTGTAGGCTACCATCCAATATCATGGCAACTTTAAAATGTTGGGGGGCAAAAACAACTGTTTAGAAGTTTACTTTTCAAAAAGATGTGCAAAAGTTGCATGTATGTTAATGTATGGTACACAGGAAATTGCTAACTAGTTAGTTCAGTTTAATTAATTAGATATTTACTCAGTGACTATCATGTACTTAGTTCTAGGCTATGTTACTGTTTAAAAACTTAATATCATATATGTTTCCCTATCTACATTTTAGGGGGAGAAAAATTTTAGAAATCATTTAATGTGGAACAGTTTTTTAAAAGCACTAGATAGCATGTTTTAACGTTCCAAATTGATTTTGATCAAGTACCAAAATGTGAGCTAGACCAAGAAATAGGGATAGTTGGGAATGGGAATGTTTCTGTTGTCAAAAAAGATAAAGGTAAGAAATATGGGTGATTTACAAATATTTATGACCCAGAAAATTTGTAGAATTTTGGCAGATTAAAGCAGAAATAGATGGTTCACAGCAGAGAAGAGCTACCAATGAATTCATGAATTATATCCCTGATTATCCTTTTGAAAGCATATATGTATCATGTGTTTGTCATTGGTAGGGTTAATGAATCAGTTAATATCTTCCAATGATTTGTAAATAGTAGATTAGTCATTTCTTGATACGTATATTATTCTAGTTGTTGCCTTAATTAATAAGCAGCTGTTCTTCTCAGGGCTGATGGCATCTCTGGATGACATTAGACAGTATTTCTTCACACCAGCTCTCTTTATACTTATGGCAGTACTAATTACATAATTTGTGAGGTCCAGTACAAAATGAATAAGGGGTCCTATTGCTCAAAAATTATTACGAATTTCAAGATTCTGGCAGTAGAGAACCAAACTAAGCATGGAACCTAGGGCAACTAAGTAAGTCTCTCACCCATGAAGCTAGTCCTGCCAATGAGGACAGTCAATTAGTGTAAATTAACTCTGTTTAAGGCTAAACCAGACATAATCTACTAATGAGTTTATTATAGGTGACCAATCAGGTAATGGCCATTAATCATGACCTACATAGACATATGTACACATCTGTACAATATGTATCAAGTGTCTTATTTGCATAGACACATATGTGATTAAAATATATAAAATAGAGTTCTAAAAACTTCTGATATGATAGCCTTTGACAAATTAACTAGAAGAACATCAATTGCTGCAATCCATAAATAATATTAGACATCATTCAACAAATATTCTCTCAGTACCTTGTCCATGCCAGATACTGTTCATGGTGTGAAGAAACAACAGAGGATAAAATAAACAGGATACCTGCTCTCAGAGAGTTTTCATACTATTGAATTTCTGAAATTTTCACTAATTTGCTCGGGCCTTAGTTTGCATTTTTGCTTTCTTGTTGAAACCCCTGGCCTCCTGGCTTTATTAAGCCCAGAGCTAAAGTATCAAAATTTAGCTATTCTTGTCACTATTTAGAACTGAGTAAACTGGGACGCTTCAGAAAAGCATGTGCTAAAAGTCTGTCCTTGAGAAATTTCCAAGATGAAGACACTCCCATTCAAATTTCCAAGATGAAGACACTCCCACACCCTCAATGAGTACTTCCCATTGAGGCTGAAAGGCTCACCCACTTACAGGGATTCACGGGACTAGAAGAAAGCCCCCTCATTTTTGGTCAGAGAATAGCTATCCTAATCCTGAGTGACACAGGATTGCCCTGAAAGTCAACAGCATCCATCTTACAAAAATCAACAACCCTTGCTTTTCGACCTTCCAAAGAATGTACTGGTCTGGTTTGGCCTTTCTGTGCCACATTCCATTCCAGAACCCCAGCTCAAATGTTCTCAAGGACCGACCAGAGATTCCTCCTCCTTTCTCTGGGCTGGTACAACTTGACCGCTGCCTGACATCAAGGTCAACTGGAGACTGGGAACAGTTATGTAACTGCATTGTAAATTGAATTAGGGCTGTGCATGAGCCCAGACCAAATAACCAGGGCAGCTCCAGGCAAGGGCAGGAACATGTCCCCCAGAGACAGTATTGGAGGAACGGCTCACTGTGAAAGGAAATAATGTATCACGGGGAAAAACAAAACCATCTTTCCCCAGTCCCTTCAAAACCATGCAATCTGCTGCCCTGTCACATGGGGAGTGAGAAGAAGGCAAGAAATGCAGAGGGAGTTTGTGTCAGTATGGCAGGCAGGCATTAGAAAATGACAGCATACTCAGTACACACTCACAGAATGAGAAAAAGTATTTTTAATATCAGAGCAGACAACACCCATGGAAGAGAAATAAGAAGGCTTACTCACAGAGAGGAAAAAAGTCTCTGGCAGTGGCCTGTGGACTGTTAAATGAGCAAGAGACACGTGACCATCCTCCTTCTGCCAGTGACCAGTTGCTCCAGATTGGATACATGCAACAGATCCTAAAGGCCAGGGCTGAAACATCTTTTGACACCTCTGGTGACCCAGGACATGTTCCCCCCTAGTCGTGTAAGATAAAGGGAAACATAGTGAATTTTGTTCATGGGCAAATGAATACAACTTGAGATAACTTTTAAAAAGAAAAAAGGCACTGGGACCATGTCATGACCTTGATCTATGCTAACATGACCATCTTCAGGAGCAGATGAGGGGAGGTAGAATGAGGGAAAGCTGAACCCTTGGACTACATAGTCACACTGACAGGACTGAATCATAGCTCCATCTCTCACCAGCACTTGATGTGCGGCCAGATTCTTAAACCCCTCACAAGTTCCTGCTTCCTCATCTGTAAAAAGGAGTAAGTTAAGATTCCTCCTTTAATAGATGTAATAGTACTTATTACATGTAATAGCTTATTACATGAGTTAATAGATGTAAAAGTACTTAGCGCAGCACTTGGCAAACAGTAAGTCATCAGTCAATGTTAACTGACACTGTTGACTACTGTGCCATTCACTATGCTAGGCCCTGGATATAGTGGTGACTGGCAGCTGCTCTCCTGGCTCTTACATGAAACAAGTAAATAAGATAAATGCAGATTGTGACAAGTGCTATGGAGGAAATAAACAGGGAATACAATAGAGAGAAAATGACTCCCTGAGGAGGTGACAGTTAAGCTAAGACTTGAGCAATCAGCAAGGGGGGAGGGTGGCAAGGAGAGGAAAAGTAAGTGCAGAGTCCCTGTGGCAAAAAGAGCTTACTGTGTCCAAAAGTGAAATGAAGACTAGAGAGGTCTGAGAATAGTAATAGGACCCTTGGCTATAGGGCTCACCTCGTAGAGGGGAGAAAGGCAGCACCCATCTCTTGCAAATCCATTTCATCCATTGATTTGCACTGGACCTGAAGAACATTCTGGAGTGGAAGCCTACTCACCCACTGGGGTACAGTCTTCAAATGGGTCAGATGGGTTGAGGTGACCCCAACAAGCGAAGAACAACTTTAAAAAGTAAATTCATTCGTTCCAGCACTGTTCACAGTAGCCAAGACATGTAAACAACTGAAAAGTTCATCAACAGATGAATGGATAAAGAAAAGATAGTATATATACACAATGGAATACTGTACAGCCTTTAGGAAAAAAATTCTGTCACTCGCAACATTATGGGTAGAACAGGAGAACGTTATGCTAAGTGAAATGAGCCTGGCACAGAATGAAAAATAGTGTATGATCTCACTTATATGTGGAATCTAAAAAAAGTCAATCTCATAGAAACGGAGAGTAGAAAGGTGGTTGCCAGAGACTTGGGGGTAGTGGCTGGGGGAGGATAGGGGAAAGGAAGATGTTGATCAAAGCGTACAAATTTCAGTTAGATTTGAGGAATAAGTTTTAGGATCTATTGCACTGCATGGTGACCACAATTAATAACAATGTATTATTTGAAAATTGCTAAAAGAATAAATAGATTTTTAATGTTCTCACCACAAAAACAGGATTAGTTGGTGAGGCGATGGATATGTTAATTAGCTTAGTTGAATATTTCTACAATGTATACATAGATCAAAATATCACATTGTATTCCATAAATATACACAATTATTATTTGTCAATTAAAAATAAACTTTAAAAAAAGACTGTACATTTAAAAAAAGCGAATCCAAACCAGATGCAAGCCCGAGCATTGGGAGAAAGATATTAATGAAAGTACACTGGGGGAGAGTAAAGAGCCCAGTGTAAATGTGGTAGGGGACACCAAAGGTCATCCTGACCCAGGCATCATTGTGTTGTGTTTGCTCGCCTGGAATAAAGTAGGTATGTCTATCAAAAGAAGTATAACATTAAATCCTGTGCACAATGGGACTCAAGCCTCCTTACTGGAGATCCCTTCCCAGCACCTAGCTAAGCTTAAAACTGGAGTGTCCCCTGCTCACTTTGCAAGAGCAGTAGCAAGAGCTCTAGCCCTGAGACACAGTCATCATGCTCCAGTGACATCACTTCCGTCACCACAAACATGCAGCTATGTAAAAGCAGCCATCACAACTATAAAAATACAGTTTTAAGAATAAAATTTTAACTTCAGAGACTCCAAAACACTGGACAGGCTGACCAGCATTGGCAAGAAATGGCAAAGACTGATTCAGGCACACACATGTGTATGCCCAGAGATTCCTGGAAGTATTTAGAGAGGGCTCTGTAAGACTAGTCTTCCCACAGGTAAGCAGGTGGGAGTTTAAAACCACTATACCCATTTGTGTATTAATGTTAAAGGGTGATCACATTTGAGACAGTTTTAAACATATCTATAAATTCATATTTGAATTCAATCATTGGATGAATGAAAACTATAGGCTGCCTAATACTGTTTAGAAAACAAGCAATTTTCTCGTCTCCCTTTTGGTGTGTTTTCTTATAGGACTTTCTAGAAAGTGATAATGACAATAAAAGCTGATATTTAGAAAATAGAAAAGAAGTGCAGGAGCCAAACTCTCAAAATTTTAACTGAGTTATGCAGAGATAACCAGAATGAATATTATTTCACTTCTGATAGAAGCCCTCCCAGACCTCCACCCAAATCCTGTGGGATGAATTGAACATACGAAACTAGCTATTGCTCTTGCTTCTAAAATTGCATCACTGAAAATTGTTTAGCAGTTACTCTTGATCCCCAGACCTCAATGAATGTGCTTCCTCTCATAAACCAGCATATATACAGATGATTATTAGATTAAATTATCAAATTTTTGAGAGCTGAAATCTGCTTAATTCATCCTGGTGTCAAATAATATTTGCTGAATGAATGGATTTATCTCACACTCTACATTGTATTCACAAATCCCTTCCATTATCTTTTTTGACCTTTTCAAATACCAGATGAGACAGGAAGACAAGCGAGTATTATTATCTTCATTTAATAGACAAATAAAATTTGCCTCAGAGAGGTTAAGGGACATGCTCAAAATATCGCTATTAGAAAATGGCAGAGCCAGAATTGAATCCAAATTTTCTGCTGCAAAATGCTCTATTTTTTTCCACAGGGTTCAGACACTTGTCATCTACCCAGTAGAAATGATCACCACAATCCACCTACACCATTCAAAGATATTTACATTTTATTCTTCACCCCTCATCTTCCTGCTCCTTTCCAAAACAGAACAACACACTGGCCACTAGATATGATATAACAAGGATAGCTCAGAGCTAGAAATAAGGAGATTCAGGTTTCTCTATAGTGTCTTTAAAATGCCAAAAGTAAGGTTTCTCTATAGTGTCTTTAAAATGCCAAAAATAAGGTGCAAGATGTGTCATTATTCCTAGAGGAGCTTACAGTCTAATCTCCTCATTGTTTGGGGACCTAATAAAGCAAACTCCTTCTTTAGAAGCCCTAAATGCTGGCCAGGTTGGCGATGGGCTCTCCGGAGGTAAACAGTAGTCCAAGCAAGCCATACCACTCTCAGAGTATGTTTTCTTATCTGTGAACTCATCTAGTCCTAAACTGAACTGAATCAATGGATTTACAATCATTTCTTACATTTCCTCATTGTTTCCATGTGATGTTTAATTTTATGTGTCAACTTGACTGGGTTACAAGATACCCAGATATCTGGTTAAACATTATTCTGGGTGTGTCTGTGATGGTGTTTTTGGATGCAATTAATATTTGAATGGATAGACCAGGTAAAGCAGATTGCCTTCCCCAGTGTGAGTGGGATTTATTTAATCCATTGGAAGACTAAAGAGAATAAAAAGCATTTATTCTAAGCATCTCTCCCTCTCTCTTTCTCTCTACCTCTTCTTCTCTCTCTCTCTCTCTCTCTCTCTCTCTCTCTCTCTGTCTCTCTCTGTCTCTTTGTCTCTCTGTCTCTCTGTCTCTGTCTCTCTCTCTCTCTCTCTCTCTCTCTCTCTCTCTCTCACTCTCTCTCTCTCTTCCTCTCCCTTCCATCCTACCTGACTGTCTTTGAACTGGCACATAGGTTTTCTTTTTACCTTTGGACTTGGACTTAAACATACATCATTGGCTCTTCTGGTTCTCAGGCCTTCAGACTCCAAATAGAACTACATCATCAACTCTCCTGGGTCTCTAGTTTGCCAACTGCAGGTCTTGGGACTTCTCAGCCTCCATAATCTTGGGAGCCCATTCCTTGCAATAACATATGACTTTGCCCCCAGTCTATGGCCCTTTCCTAGCTCCAGACAGACAACTTTCTATAAACTCCAGGATGCCCCATCAATGCCCTGTCTAGACCCTGCAAATTTCAACCCTGAAGCAAAGCAAGAAATGCTATGGAGACACATTAAACGTTGCACTATCACTTGAGGCCTTTTCTTCATTCAAATTTTCAACAGGGGTTGGATGCACACTTAAAGTTTAATTGGACAACAGCTTTTCTCCTTCTCAGTAGGATCCTGCTAGTGCTTTAAGCAACAAGAAGGTAGGTCACTTCCAAGTTCATGTGGTAAATTCAGGGGGAAGTGGGAGAAAGGAAAGAAAGGCTTAGTCTTATAGGGTGTGATGTAATTTTAAAAATGCTTATGCTGCTTTTCAAGAGAATATCCATTTGACTGGATTTCTTTCCTGCTGACAAAAGAGGCAATTGCGGTACATAAAATAAATCTGATTAAAACTCTGTCTCTGTTGCTGTCAAGGTAATAGATGCAGACCCCAGGAACAGAGCACATTTGGATTCCTAGTGTGTGCAAATGACTGTTTATGTGACATCTGGTGCCAAGACCCACGGAAGGCTCCTGTACTGCCCTGTAGCAGTAACGAGAATGGAAAGCTTTTCCTTAGGCGTAGAAAGTTTATTTCTTATTCTCTTTCACAGTGGTAGCTATTACTTTGTAATTTTGCTGGCATTTTGTTGGCAGCCAAAAATGACAGAAATAATATTCCTTGCTTGCAATGCACAGTTCTGATTCATTTTGTTTAGCTTGAGTCACCCCATATAATAAAGGTGGCAACTGCAAGACCTTATGCATAGGTCTAAACTAGAGCAAGATCCTTTAAGCGAGTCCTTAATCGGAAAGGCAGAGCAAGTTCAAACCCTCTCCATTCCTTTATCCTAGCAGGGTTTTTAGAACACAGAAAATAGCAAGAAATGAATCCAGCTTTAGTAATTATCACTGACATCTCTTCTTCTCAGCCTCCAACTGAGTGAACAGCCTCTATTAGGCCAGCCAAGGATCATTTTGTACAATCCTATCTGCACATTGTCATCTCGACAGTGGGAGATCGTGAATTGTAGACACAGGCCAAGGTGTTAGGCCTGAGCTAACCGAATGTGTTGAGAAAGGATGCAGTTTCCCAGGATCCGGGATGGGTGTGAGGAGCCTCCATGAGCCAGGGACTGTGGTTTAGTCAAAGCATTAAGCAGAAATCCAGGCAGACTCACAGAGGTCAGGGTATTTACAGACACCAGTTGTCAAGAGAAGTGGCAGGCTTGAGACCAGAAGGCACAAATGCCAAGACACAGTGGTTCAAGTTGCTAAAGGGCTAAGCAAGTGGTCACAAGTTAGGGGATCCGTGGTAGCCAACAGAGCACCACAAAGGCCATGTGAGCAGGGTGTGGCTTCTATATCAGAAGACAAAGGACTTTCACATGCTGCTTCTCTTAAACAAAGACAAAACACCCATGTGTGACTTGCCCAGAGCCTTCTGAAGCAAACAAGCAACTTTGATCACTGATAAGGAATATGGCATTGAGTGGGGAAATACATTCCTGAAAATGTAAAGCATAATTCATGCCTTCTTCACCTAAAGCAGGTAGTGAGTAACTAAGTTACAAAGAAGCTTAGACATTAAAACACTCTGGCTTGCATTGAATGTGGCCATTTTTATAGGTACGAAAATTGAGACCCAGATAAATGCACTGACTTCTCCAAGGAAGCAGAGCCAGGAACAGAATATAAGGCTTCTAGACCACTGATTCTTCCATTGTTTGCCACTGTTTCAGATGTAAAGCCAGCTAGGCTGGTCCTGCTAACTCAGGATCCTTTAGTATCTCTGTCCAGGGAAGGAATCTCCTGCACTCCGAGGGCTTTGGGTTTGCCTGTGGAGGGCTTATTTTTCCCTTGCTTTGTTGGGTGGGAGGTCAGGGTGGGTGCACTCAATCATCACCAGTTCTTCATTCCTATAGATCCAGGCCTCTTTTAAGGCACTCTTAGGCCTAGCATGTAGCCTGGCCATAGAAAGCCTGTGAGTTGTGCTCAAGACAGTTTGAGTTTTGGATGTCATGGGTGTTCCCAGCACTAGAAAAAGTGGTAGAAAGTGGCCCAGACACAGCAAGTGCTGGCTGAACAGACAGAAATAACAGATAAAGTTTCTTTATTAGGTACAGTGATTATGGTTTTGCAAGATAGGCAGTTAGCAGCAAAAGAGATCTAGAGGGACTTCATGGATAAGGTTGAGTGATAAACTAATAGTGATCATGAGGAGGAGGACAATGATAATGATAACAGTAGTGCACAAAGTGCATTCTCAGTGTCTTGCACAGTACCTGGCCCTGCACAGATGCATAATTAATATTATGGAATTGAATGAACTCAATCGATGCCCATGACCTATAACCTATAACCGCAACCCGTGACCATGCCAGGGATGGTGTAAGATTGATGGGAATTTCATTTCACTGGGTGAGGATTAGCACAGAGTTGAGAGAAACTGTGGTTTGGCACTCATCCATTCTTACCTTGTTCATTTTTTAAGGCAGGCAGTTTTGCCTCATTGATTTTCACTGTTCATCAAGTTCCATTAGCCTATTCATTAGTGATGGCTTCATTCCCTCCCCACATTCTGTCTCCTGAATGACACTTCTTTGTGTTAGTACTGCACTTAGCAATGGCCATGATCGTTGGGTATCAGTGGAATGTGGCATCGCCAGCAGGGCCTGCTGCTGCCAGGTAGCCCCTTCTGGATCACATGGGTACCCGCAGGAAGGAGACAACAGTTTTTGTCACAAAGAACATCAGGTTGTCACACTGATAATATATTAATAGTTCCTCTCTCTGTCTCTGTCTCTGTCTCACACACACATACATACACACACACACCCCCAACAAATTCACTGTTCTCAATATGAACACATTATCATAACCCCAAATCTGTTCTTGTACCTAAATCCATTTTCTCACTGGAATCACACTCCACTCATCAGCCAAACTAGAAGCTCAGAATCATCCTGACTCTTTGACCCTTTGCTATTCCCACGTCCAATCAGGCACAGAGATCCGACCATGCTTCTGCAGACAAAGCTCCTGGGGCTGCCCCTTCCCTGCTTTTCTACTCCTGCTTCTCTAGCCTAGTTACCTATTATCTGTGACCTGGGCTTAAACCCAGCTGCTTTTCTGGGCTCCAGATATTTCCATCTTTCCAATTCCTCTTCCCCGGGCAAAGTGAGGATGCAGAGCACCTGTGGAAAGGATGCGGGAAGGCTGACTCCAAGCACGAATGAGATAGGAGTAACAGCAAACATTTACTGAATACTCACTATGTGCCAGACACTGATTTATTAATATTTACATTTACCTTAATTCTCATGAAAACCTAAAGGAAGATACTATACTTATGTCCATTCTGTGGATAAGAGACCTGAGGCTAAGAAATTTTAAGCTATGAGATCACATAGCTAGGAAGTGGCAGAACTGGACTCAAACCCAAGTTTGTTTAATTCTTAGGCCCATGTCATTCCATCACTGTATTCTACCTTTCTAGGGGCTCTAGAACAGAGGTTATCACCCGGAGGTTTGTTAAAACATAGATTATGGCGTCCCGCCCCCAGAGTTTCTGATTCAGTAGGTCTAGGATGAGGCCTGAGAATTTTCAACACCGCATGTCTAATCTATCCCAGGTAACGCTGCTGCTGCTGGCCCAGGGACCACAGGTGGCAATCCTTTGCTCTAGGTGACATTGCTGGCCCAGGGACCACAGGTGGCAATCCTTTGCTCTAGGTGACATTGCTGACCCAGGGACCACAGGTGGCAATCCTTTGCTCTAGGTGACATTGCTGACCCAGGGACCACAGGTGGTGATCCTTTGCTCTAGGTGACATTGCTGACCCATGGACCACAGGTGGCGATCCTTTGCTCTAGATTACATTGCTAACCCATGAACCACAGGTGGTGATTCTTTGCTCTAAATGGCATTTATTTGGGGCACTTTCTCCTTGGGTGCAGCACAAATGCTCCAAATCTCAGACTTAGGTGTCAGACTAGTTTGAGTACTGGATCTGCCACTCAATAGCTCTGTGTCTGTGAGCCACATCATTTAAGCTCACTAAGGCTCAGTAGGGCCCTTCCATAAAATGAGGATAGATTCTACCTTGCAGGGATGTTTGAGGACTGGGAATCATGTATTTCAAACTCTGAGCTCTGTGCCTGGTGCAAGTTAGAACTCAGGAAATGTTAGCTCCTATAAATTTAGAAGTATCTGAAATTTATTTTTTTGATTATTTTAAATTTTTTTAAAATTTTGTTTAACTTTTATTTCTGTTTTGTTTATTTCTACCTCTTTCGTTGTCTCTCTCACTGCCTCAGACATTTTACACTTGCGATTCCTTACATTGGGAATTTTGTTCTCTGATCTTTGCACAGCTCGCTCCTTCTCAACACTCAAGTTTCAACTGAAATGTACCAGTTCAGAGAGGCTTTGAGCCTACCCAGGTGGGTCCCCACATAACCCCCTGGCACTTTCTTTCTCATTGTTTGTTCAGTGGGGATATTTTTAAATACTAATCCAATTTCTGGAACAGTATTATATCTTTTCAGGCTTTCTATTTCCTCTATAATCAGTTTTAAGTTTTGCTTTTGAAGAAAATTGTCCATTTTCTCTAACTTTTCAAATTTATTGGCATAAACAAATCTATGACATTAATATCTTCTTATTCTTTACATTATCAATCAGTCTTGTACCCCTTTCACTTTCTAATATTCTTTGCACCTTCTCTCCTTTCTTTGTTGATCATGTTCTTGCCAAGGTTTTTCTATTAGCCCTGAAAGAACCCACTTTCTGGTATGTTTGAACCTCTCAATTATATGTTTGTTTTCATTTATTTCTGTAGTTTCTTTCATTTCCTCCTTTTTTTCTTTTTATTTTTTCCCCCTAACTTAAGCTAAATACTTAGATCTTTAATTATTGGCATTTTCCCATTTCTTCTGTGAACATTTAGAACTGTTACTGTCCCTTGAATATTGCAAATCTCACTCATGTGGCTTGTTTCCTATGTGTCTTACAATCTATTCTAGCTATTTGAGCAACCAAAAGGGCCTCAGTTCAGACTCAACAGAGGATTTTCCTTGGCTTTGGCCATGTGCCCAGGTACTGCCACACTGGACCACTGTGTTAATTTCTTGGTTTAGGGTTTCCCAGCTCATGCAGGTGGCATAAACTTAAACCTCAAACCCACACCAGGGCAGGGCTGTGGTGGTGAATTCTCAAGAGAGGCCATTTTTTTTCTTCCTCCCGGATTTAAAACCAAGACAGAAAAGTTCTCTCATCATCTACTTTCAGCAGTGGGTGGAATGTTTTCTAGCCCACCCTTTCATGGAAGGGGTAGCACTTCAGGGGCCCTGAATTTGCATGACCTTCCCTTATACTGGTGCACAGGCTCTATCTTTGTGCTGCCATTACAACTCCACAGTGGCAGGTGGCCTCAGAGAGATTCAGTGCTCAGTATTAGTCTGAACAATTGCTTACTTTTTAATTTTTGGTTCTTTAGGGTTTTCCTTACTTTCTTGCTAGAGAAAACTCTATTCTTTTTAAACTGTGTGTTGGGATATAAAAAAGAGGCTATTTTAAGACTATTTAGTCTACCATATTACTAGAAATTGAAGTGTCTCTAGTCACTCTTTAGCACATTACTGTCTTTTATCTTCTCTATAGCACTCAACAATACCTGAATTTATCCTATTTGTTTATGTGTTCATTTTCTGTTCCTCATCTTCCAGTTAAATGTAAATAGATTGATGATAGGGACTCTATTTTGTCTACTGGTGTATCTTCAGTATCTAGAACAGTTAGTTGATGGCATAAAGTAAGACTCAATCAAAATCTGTTGATTGACAAATTATGGAGTATTCATACATGGATTCTATCCTATGCAAATTTTAAAAATAAATATTTATAAATATCTCTGCGGTATCAAGGTAGAAAATCAGGTTATCAAATAGCATTTGTAATAAAACCTCTATTATGAAGGGGAGGGGCATGCTTGAAATGTATTTAGGGATGAGTATTAGGGGTCTCAATAGGGGGTAGAAAATCCTCTAAAACTGATTCATGTGAATAGCTGTACAACTTGGTAAATTTACTAATAACCATTTAATTGTACACTTAAATTGGAGTAAAGACATGATATGTAAATTACACTTCAATAAAGAAAAAACCTCTATTATGAAACACATGTGTGCATATGTATTCTTGTGCACACATGTGTGTGTATTTAAAACTATCTGGAAGGATATATACAAAAAATTAACTGTTTACCACTGGTTAGTGGGAGTTTCCATAATTTTTCTTTCATCCTAATACTTTACATTGAACACACATTTTTATAATTAGAGGAGTGGAAAAACATCTTTTAAAAATCTAGGGTATTTGCCACCTTAATTTCAAGGTGCATATTACAGGTGACGCTTTATTTTGTTTTTCTTCCTGGGGACTCAGCCATAAGTTACGTGCATTTGTTTTTCCTTTCCTTGAAAATAAAAGTGATCCTTTTTCAGGCTTCATCCTACTATCTTTCTGCATAGTATAAGGTGTTTTGTTTTTTTAAAGCAGCATTAGTATATTTTATCACTACACACACTGTGATTACATAAGAATCTACTGGAGCTCAATTTAAATCTGCTCTAGATTTCATGTTTTTATCAACTTTGGTTTTGTTACTTTGTTTTATGGGAAGAAAGAGTACCCAAAATGTGTTCCACCCTGCCCTGGGGAGAGAAAGGAGGTGCTACAGATTGTTTTTCTCCGCTACCACTGCAGTTTTTGTCAGCTTGAACTTTGACTCTTTTACGTGTTTATGCTTGCATCTCCTATCTTTAAGAATAGTCAGCAAGACTGTTAGTTAATCATCTTCCCTCTCAGCTGCCTACCATTTATATCAACAATAAAATCAGTAGCCGGAACACAAAGGTGAGCAAGAGTTAGCTCCTGCCCTTGAATCCCACAGAAGTATTAAGGAACATAGCAAGGATATGGTGTCATATGTGTTACGTGAGAAGTGTTTTTGGAATTCAGAGAAAGTGTTTGCTGTTGGATGAATGAAGATGGTGAAGGTGAAGCAATCATCTGCCTACTGTTTATTGTTCAGCCTCATCCATCACTCTTGCCACTTTTGCTCTAGCAACGCTCTATTTCTCGGTTTTCCACAAACATCAGGCCATGTTTTATGCCCTTATTTATACTGTATCCTCTACCTGGAGTTTCCCTTGTTTCATTTTCCAGGCAAATTCCTACTATTCCTTCACAATTTGGGTCAGGCACTGACTCCTTCAGGAAATACTTCCTCACTCCCCATCTCCAGGTGGGTTTGTTCTATGCACTCACTCATCCATTCAATAGGCACTTTCCTATGTAGGCTCCTACTACATGCCACTCACTGTGCCAGGCCTAGAGAGACAGCAGTGAAAACAAAGGCCCCAAGTCCCCACGTCCTGTCTAAGAAAGTAACCTTCCTTCAAATTTGCTTCAGCTCTTATTAGAGCATGATCCTGATTTCTTCTCTCCATACTTGAATGAAAAGCAGCACTAACTTGTCAACCCAGCTGATCATGTGTCTATAGTGCCCATCTCTACCTCTCTTTGATCAACAAACTTGGTACTTCCTTATAACCCTGACTCCTGTGCATTTCCCATATGTATTTGCAACCGGGATTACATTCCAGAATGTAACAATAGAATCTAAACTACCTAGCATTTCTCAGGCATAATTGGCACATTAAATAAAATTCTAAAAGCCATTTCATTGAACTCTGGAGAGCTTCTCTGCATGGAGGTAGATATCCGCTGTGAGTCTGATGGCGACAGGATTTGGTGTGCGTGATGTTTCCAGATTGCTTCCTGGGTTGTTGCTTGCATAACTGAACAGGTAGTGTTGTCTGAGATATGGACACTGAAAGAAGACTTGATTTAATTAGGAGTGTTGGGGGCAGTTGGGTTCATAAGTTGGGTTTATTATTAAATTTGAAATGTGTCTAGGAATTAAAGAGAGTATGTCAAATAGGCAGATGGATATATGAGCTGAAGTACTTGGCCTGGATATTCAAATTTGTGCTTCATCTGCAAATGGGGATAACTGAAGTTATTGGCCCAAATGATATCAGAGAAGAAAGTATTGAGGAATAGAGGAGGGTCTAGCACTCAGCATGGAGAAATCCCAACATTTAATAGAGCAGTAATACAGAATAAGCCTGCAAAGGAAACAGAGAAGAAACATCCCAAGAAGTAGGAGAATATTAGATTCCAGAAGCCAAATGTATCAAGGGGTGTGTGGTCAAATTCAAAAGCTGCTGAATGGTCAGATAAGAAATAAAAAATATTCATTGGATCTAGCAACAAGTAGGTCCCTGCTGACCATAGCAAAAAAAAAAAAAAAAAAAATGAAAAAAAAAACCATGATGGTTCTAGAATTCATATTGGAATGGACTGGAGAGTAAGTGGGAGGTGAGGAAATGAAGCCAGTGAAACCAGACAACTTTTTCTAGTACTTTGGCTATGAAAGAGGATGAGAGAGATAGGGAAGAAATGAATAGAGATGAGGAATCCAGTAAGAAAACTTTTATAGGTTTTGCTTTTGCAATGGGAGAGACTCTAGACCGTGTCTAAAAAATTATTCAACATTTTGAAAGGAGATTACTGGGTATACTTTCAGTACAGTGTAAGGCTGCACTTATTACAACAATTTACAACTCTATAGTGGCAGAGGTTAATGAGGAGATTTTTATCCAGGAGAGATACAAATAATTTCAATGCAGAGTGAAAGAATTACTGGTGTGAACCAGGTTTATGACCAGGATTGCGTCTAATCCAGAAATCTTATCCTAACATTTCTTTGTTGAGTTGACTATATATATAACATTCAAGTGCCCTTTGGACTAGTTTTAACATTTTACCAGCCCCTCCATTAATTAATGAGTTAAATAATGTCATTGTCATGTGCTTGTTTTATATTTGCCTGAGAATTATGATTTTTATCTTTTTTAAAAATTATACTTTAACAACAATTATCAAGCCAATTTAAAGAGAAAAGTTGAGAAAGCAGATCAAGAACCAGCTTGGTGAAGATGAAAGGAATATATTCAGAAAAAAATGTAGGCTGCAAAGCAACATAAAGGAGGAAGACATAGGCACAAATAGAGCTGAGAAAACTCTTAGGAGAGACACGAACTTTCCAGACACAAAACCATAATTATTTAGAGTTTAAGTCTGAAGCACACAGAATTTGCATTATGCGTTCATTAAGAAATTCTGGTCGATACTTATTTTAACTGAATAAAGTAAAAAAAGAGAGTAAAAGCTGAGTATTTTAAGGTTCCTTCAGATGCTTTTGTGAATGAGAATTCAAATGCAATAGATTGATTTAACTGGTAGTGTTTTTAAATTTCCAAATGAATATATTTATTTCTAGGCAGAATTCAACAAGCTTCATGGGAGCAACTCAGTAATTTTGGAGCCTTCCCACCTCTTAATGGCTGTTCCCCCAGCTCTCATGTGGGCCATGTTCCACACAGCCCAGGAATGAAGTGGTCATTGTGAAAATAGAGCAGATGTGGTTAAAGGCAGCAGCACACCATACCCCGAACTCCCAAAATAAACTTGCTTACATAATATGTAAAAACCTCCCAATCGCTCCCTGAGGTTCTCTTGGCAGAACAGCCCATGTGCACCAAGAGGAAATATTCCATTATCCAAGATAAGGAGCTCCACTCACTAACATTTTTGTCACTCTTGGAATAACTCTTTTTGAACTTCCATCAGAAAGGTCTTTTTTGGCCCCTTTTGCTCCACAGAAATGGTAGTTGTGGGAATCAAATTGGTTCAGCAAAAATAAAAGATTAATTAGTAGTAACCTTCTGGCTCAACTATTTTCCCACCCAGAGTCTGATTATCTTGCAAACAGTTTATTCCAAGAAGTCATTGTGACACTGCTTATTTGAACAATATGTTTTATTCAGAGCTGCCCACCTCTTGCTGTGATCTTTATATTACAAATTCATTTGGGGCAGGTATCTGGCTGTTCACAGATTTTGCTTAGTGTGATGCTCTTTCAAACAGAAAACAAAATTAATGGTTTTTGAGAACAAGAATAGTAATGATGACACAGACAAGATACAAAAGCATGTGGGGAATGTTCTGTTGCAGCCCAGGGCAGGAAGACTGCTCATAATCAAGGGTAGTGACATGACACAGTAATGGAGGCAGCACCAGGATTGATGGGTTTGGGCACTGCTAACACTAGGAGACAGGCTCTTCCTAACTCTAAATTTCTATCCATTAAAAAGGACTGGTTAGCATAGAAATGTGGCATACAAAGTCTGCCTCATTTTAAAAAGACAGTGTATACTTTCTTGTTGACTTTTCTCTTTTTTGGTATAAAATCCATACTCCCTTACCATACTTTGTCATTTGTTTTTATTATGTGCAATAAACAAGGCCAAACTGTTACATGTCTTGCTATACAGTACAAAGGAGAAAACACTTGGTGAACACCTCTTGCTGCAGCCAAAGCTACATGCCCACTAGCTGGCACCTGCAGAGCAGTTACAGAAGAAATGCATTTAGTGCCAATGACTATTCCTCCAAGGGTGTGCAAAACCATAGGCAGGGAATAGGGAGCCCAGATATTTTGATGTACTGCAGAAGAAATGGTTCATCATAGGTCCATCATCTTTTGCCTGGCAGAGCTCCAATCTGCCTGGGGCAGAGTTGGGAGGGGAAGGAGCCCAGATAAGGGCAGTATATGGAGATTGGGTGAAGGCTCATTTCCACTTTTGTCCCAGAGCCCCAATGGTAATAGGAACAATAACAACCATTTAGGAACATTTACTGTAAGCCAGTCTCTGAGCTAAGTGCTTTCTATACACTAGCTAATTTAATCCTTCTAACACTCTGTAACACTGTGTAGCTTGGTGGTTCTAAACTGGACATCCATATCACCAGAGGAGGTACATTCTTAATGGCCATTTGTACCCAGGAGACATTCAAAGTCATGGTATAAACATGCTTTCTCTTCTGGAGGGTCACTTATATCTAAAGAGATGGAGGAAAATCGTATTTTTTATTAAAGCAAACAAACACAGTAAGTCTTAAAATCATCAATAGGTTTTAGAAATTGTGACTTTCAAGCAAAACCACGTGATGAAACCAATCTCACCATAGGCTAATTGATACAAACAAGAGCTAAGTTCTATAGCATATTTCTAGTCACAAAAACATCACCAAACTTCTAAATAAAGATCAAATCTAGTATTAAATATTGAAATAAATGTGAGCTATATATACATTTAAGAAAGATTTTAAAAAAACAAGTGAGATAATTATTTATCTACTGCCTCAGAGAGTCCCCACCAGGACAATGCCTGGTGGAGCTGCAAGAACAGGGCCACCACCCTCTAGACCCCAGAATAGTAGGGTCACAGGCTCTGAGCATGTAACCTCAGCCTGGAAAGGCTGTAGGCATTTGACCCTAACCCATAAGGGCAGCCATGTGGGCTGCACCCAGCAAAGCCATGGGGGTAGGACTGCCTGAGGGCTCAGGAGGCCACTCCCAGTACCATGTGACCATGGTGCAGGGTGTGGGGTCAAAGAGATCATTCTGGAGCTTTGAGGTGTGATGTCTACTCTGCTGGGTTTCAGACTTGATTGGGGCCTATTATTCTTTTCTCATGGCCTATTCCTGCCACCCTCTCCTTTTGGAGTGGAAATGTTTACCAAATGTCTGTTCTACCACTATATCTTGGAAGTAAATAATTTATTTTTGATTTTACAGGCTTATAGCTGGAAGAAACTTGCCTTTGTCTCAGATGAAACTTTGGACTTTGGACTTTTAAGTTGGTGCTAAAACAAGGTAAGACTTTTGGACTACAGAGATGGAATGACTTTGCGTGTGAGAAGGATATGAGTTTGGGGGACCAGGGGCAGAATGCTATGGTTTCAATGTTTGTCACCTCCAGACCTCATGTTGAAGTTTGATCTCCAATGTTGGAGGTGGGGCCTAATGGGAGGCACTGGTGTCATGGGCCGGATCCCTCATGAATAGATTAATGCCCTCCCTTGGGCATGAGTGAGTTCTCACTCTATTAGTTTCATAGTTGTTAAAAAGAACCTGACACCACCACCAACCCTTACTTCCTCTCTCTCCACATGATCTCTGCACATGCCAGCTCCTGCTTCCCTTCACTTCTGCCATGAGTGGAAGCACTGTGAGGCCCTCACCAGGTACAGATGCTGGTGCCATGCTTCTTATACAGCCTGCAGAACCATGAACCAAATTACCCAGATAGTCCTTTATGGCAACCCAAAACAAATTAAGATGCCTGCTTATGCCAGTTCAGGGTCTCAGCTGGCCAGAGCTTATCCCATCAGCTCAGGGAGCTAGGTGGAAACCAGCCCTGGGTAGGATGCCATCCGATCACTGGGCACACTCACACATCCACACTCACTCAAATTGGGACAGTTTACACATACTGATTCACCTAATGTGCACACCTTTGGGATATGAGAGGTAATCAGAGTACATGGAGAAAACCCACACGGACATGGGGACAATGTGCAAACTCTACACAGATGGTGATCCCAGCTGGGAGCCAATTTCTTTCCTCATCAATGATACAATGAAACAACGTTGAATGAAGTGATACTACTTGAGGAATTGCTGTGTATTATGGAACTAATTATAACATTGTCCTTTATTTTTAAGGTAAATCATGAGACTGTAAAAATTAGCACTTGCATTGAACAATTACATTCTACAACACCAGAAGCAGCAAATAAATCTCACTTCAGCTCCCCACCTGAACTGACATCACTATCAGGATTCAAATTCCCTCTTCTGTCCATAGAATTGCTTCAGTGCAAAAGTATTAGAAGAACTGGTTTAGTGGGTTAAGTATAATCTTTGGAACCTGAGTTCAAAGTTCATATCCTATCACTACTACTAATCTGCTATCAGCCTACTTATGCGCAAGTTACTTGGCTTCCCTCAGCCTCAATTTTCATATCCATAAAATGGGGATGACATTGCTAACAGAGTTGTTGGGAAGATTAACTGAAACACGTGCAAAGTGTCCAGCACAGTTGATGGCATATCATGAATAGTCAATACAGTTTCCTTCCCATCATCCAACACTGAAATCCATCACTTTTAATTAGTACAGAATCAACTCTCCCAGCATCACAAAGGGTCTCACTTGTCACTGATGCTTCTTGAACCTCTGTTTGCACTACCCTTGACAAGACTCAGTTAATGGACCTTGCTAGAGAATAGCTAGTGGGAGTTTCAGGCCCTGTCTCTGTTTCCTCTCTCACCTTCATCCTTGCCTGGCTTTTCTCACTGGAGAGCTGGCATTCCTCCCACCTGCAAGACTGGGGTACTGCTTGTGCACTGCAAAGCTCATGTGTAGTCACTGGAAATCCCAAAGCAAAGGTACATGAGTGGGAACCCAAGGAGACATAAAGCTGCAAGAGAATCGGGGTTTACCTAGAAAGATGACTTTATCATCTCAGTAGTAATTTGTAAATAGGCACAACTTAGGAGAGAGAAGTGACTTCTGGATCTCAGAAATGCCATCCTTATTTGGGGCTATTACAAATAGTTACCTTTCATTTTGTAAAGTCCTCCATTTCTGACTCAGAGTAGAGGGATCCATTAGTTAGTGACAGAGATGTGGAAATGGGATTTGCAAACAAGGACCCACGCCTCGTCAGCAGGTGCCTCTGCAGAAATTGCATCCCCGTGCTGTGAGCTCTCCTTACACTCACAGAAGTGGCAAAGGGAACAAGGGCTCCAGGTGGGACCCAAGGTATGCCCCATCTCATAGCTGATAGCTCATCTCTAAGAATCCCAGGATTCTGAGCAATCCCAGGTTGGGGTGGCATTACTGGAGTTACAGAATTGGTGAGGTGTTTTGTTTTGTTTGTTTTAATTCAGATTTTATTGTGATAATGGACTGTTGAAGAAAAAAAAGAGAAAGGCAGGTGCCCTTTGGGAATCGTTCAACAGCATTGTCACATGTGATACTTAAGAAAGCATTTCCTTTTTGCTCAGAAGCAGCTACCCAGGTGGTGCCTGGGTAGAGTTTCCCAGCCAGCACCTTTCTGACCTGGTGAGGAAGCAGGTAACAATGTAGGGCTCTTTCTTCCTTCCAACCACCATCTAATGGATGGGCCCCAATCTGACTGCCTCTTCTTTGTGCTTTGTGCTTTTCCCTGGAGCAGCACCCTTTGCCTGGACTGCAAAAATGGGGCCCAGTCGAGTTGCCCTTAACTGGACCAGAAGTTAAACAGAAAGCCATCATGCAAAGATAGGATTTAGGGAGCTAATAAAACCCTTTCTCTATGACACGTTTAGTGGTTCCTTCAGCTGGTTGTTAGTTTGAAAAGCTCTTATCAATAGTGAAAATCTAACACCCTTGATATACACAGTTGGAGTTGATATGCCTTTAAAATTCTTCTATCATGTGGATTTTTACTTTTTATCACTTTATCAACCCAGTAGGATGAACTGTTAAAAAATTATCTGCAAATTCATTAACCCTGGGAAACAAAGTATAGAGTCTGCCATCAGCCATCGCTGTTAACTGCCCAGTTTGTGCTCCCAAAGTACTTTTTCTCTGTTCAATGAGCTAAAAGCTTCAAGCCAACCCTGTGAGAAGGGGAACTGATGTCATCATAATGGTCATTATCTTCATTTTCTCCATAAAGTGTCAAGAAAGAAAGCTGGTATGCTACAGGTCCCAGAGCCTCTGCTTGAACTTGGACTTGAACCCTTAGACCTCAGAGCAAGAGGCTGGGGCTTACCTTTCTAACTTTTACCACTAAGCCAGCCACTAGCCCCATGAAGTGGGCCCTTCTCTTAACTCTATCTGCCTGTTTTTACCATCTCTTATTTACACATGTGTTTATTAAATCCTACTTTAGAAGAGATGAGAGGGAACTAAAAGAGAACTAAAAAGAAAATAGTCATATTATAAGTCATTATGTCCTCACCCGATGAAAGGAAAATAGAGAAAAATTTATAAATTCTTTTTTTCAAATGAGTTGAAGTAATGGCTTGAATGGCAAGAGAAGGAAAATATTCCCCTTTCAATGGGTACTTCCTCTACTTTAGGCTGGCAAGAAATGCTTCAATAACAGGTTGTACAAAATGTTACTTCAAAGACCTCAAGTTGGCACTTTGCATACTCTTGCCACAAACTGTGTCCAAAAATGATTTAACTTCCCCCAGTCAGTGATGTGTACAAATGGCGCACACACCACTAACCACACATGCACGCAATGTATGAATTCCCACATTCCTGATTGCTCGTTCCAACTCGAGAATATTTTTTCCAGAGCTAAAAAGAAATGAATCAAGTTTCTAAAAGGATATATGTGAAAATGCCAAATAAAAAATGAAAATCAGATGTTTTTAAAGGCTGGGCCTGGAGTGCTTTGCCGAGATGTTCTGTGCCCTAATAGCCACAGAGTCCTGTGAATGTAGAGGTTATTGTGCGTGGCAGGAGGAGAGTCGTCGGAGGTTCTTTAAAGTAGTTATGAAACAGCTAACTCTTCTGAAGGAATGGCACTGCAGCTAGTTCTTATGGGCATGGCATCCATGCAGCACAAGATATTTTCCTGTATTGTCGTTGCTGTATTTCCAGCTGGTGGGACTCTTGAGAAAGAAAGAAATGAATCCCCTAAAACCATGACTGGGCCTAGAAAAAAAAATGTATTTTTTTCAGCCTAGTGCATTAATAGACTCACAAAAAGATTTATTGGGAACATGGAGTGATGGAAAGGTAATATTTTACCTCGTGATTTTTATTTTGATAAATCCCTGATGTGAATTCCTGTGTTCTGGGCCAGCTTCTCATCAACAGAATTAACATGTTCTCTGCCATTCCTGTCACAGCACAATATTGATCACAATGTGTAATAAACTTGGCCACCTTCTCTGGAAATTGCTATGCACAGGATGAAGTGAGTTTACCAAGAAGGTAACTAACTGCCAGCCCTAGGAAAATTCTGTTGATGGTGGCCTGGTGGGTTTCATGTATGCCACTTCTTCTGAGTCCCCATATTGGACGAAATTTAGGAACTCTATTATGGACCAGGAGAATCTCAAAAACCGGGATGAAGCATTCCTCAGAAGCACAGTTTATGAATGCCCCACACATTATATGGTCTTTGTACTCTTTTCTAAATTTTGAGTTGAATGCTAAATATTTAACTAGGAGCATGTCTATACCATGTAAGCTATTATCATTTTTTATTTGAATGAAACATTATGATTATTCAAGGGAAAGACAGATTTGAATGGTATCATGGAATGGGAAGTGTGATAGGTAGCTAGAACAATACATTAGCCGTATATACACAACATGCCCCATTTTCTCTAAGGAACGGCACTGTTGACAGATATTAAGCCATGATCCTTTCATGACATGCATGTCAATAATCTCTGCTTCACTAAGATTAATTAAAGCAGAAGTCATGACTTAGGTAAATATGAGAACACGGAATTGAAAACAATTGATATCACACAAAAGACTCCATCTCTCTCTTTTCTTGATGTCCCCAGAAGCACAGTACCAAATATTGACAAGTCTAGTGCTGGCCAGTAAAATACTCCTGTAATGTGATTTCTGTGGGAAATATTGGGTCTGCACTACATTACCTCTGTAAGTTAGTTCAAATTGCTTTTGGAACTGCCTTTACCCATCTTTATTCTTATGAATACTGAGAGTCCTAAAAGAAATATTATCCTTCCAGCTTTTCAAATAATCCCTTTTTCATTACATCTGGCTTTAGAGATCAGAGTGTAACATACTTTGAGGCTTGACTTTAGAAACAACATTAGCAGACAACTAAGAAGAAACATCAATCATCAGTATTGGGCCAAACACTAAAAATTTATTCATATTTTTAAATTTGGTTAAAGGAAAAGAAATGTAAACAGTCAAAAGGTTTGGGTAATGCCTAACTCTTTGCCGTTGAACACCAGCTTAAAGAAATTACAAGAAATCCCTTGTGTCTTCAGAGAGTTGCTTTATTATTGCCTTAATCTTACAGATGAGAGCTCAAGTTCAGAGAAGTTAAGTGACTTGCCGTAAGAGTTGTAAAGGAGAACATGTCTCACACACAGATACACTGTTTAATAGTCTTAACTTTCTGCTTCTATGTCTATCCTTTTCTGAAATCTGTCCTGAGTTTTCCTTGACATAATCTCTCATATATTGCAGAGAATTCTCTCTGAGTGTGGGATGAAAGACAGGACATCCACATACACATTTCTGTAACATTGGAGTACCAATATATACAAAATGTACACACTACATACAAATAAGCAGAACTAGAAGTGCTTTACAATACTATGTCATATAAGGTATTAATATTACAATTATCACATGTCTTTATTTGCCAGATGCCATCAAATATAAAACACATCACTGATTCAATGACTTTTCAGGGAAACTATAATTTCTACATTAAATGCACATACCAATTCTAAGATTCCATTGTAAGAAATGTGAAAATATGGAGATCATATACATGAGAATAAAGAAAATAAGGGATTACCATTATATCTTCCCTACTAAAATGTGTATTGTTTTCAAGATATTTAATTTTCAGAATAAATAATCTATAACCTCTCTGTAACTAACATTATTGCCTCTCCAAAAAACTTTGAAATAATAAGAATAAAATAGAAGAGATCATATTGGTGGTATTTAGAGCTCCTTAGAAGGGGGGGCAGTCCCTGACTTTAAAAGTATAAAAGCAAAATTTGGGTCATTAGCTTTTAGCATACAATGGGAGGAAAATTATGATTCCTTCCAACTCAAAAAATTTATTCTTTTATTAAATTTAAAAATAAAGTAAAAATGTTCCAGTTGACATAATGAATCTATATTAGTACCAATAATAGTACTTACTGATGCCACGGCACATCCCAAGAAATAAAGAAATGTACTAGTCAACAATCAAATGAAACCAGAGTGGTGGAGGGTAGCTCATGAAACTAAATCACTTTCTCCTGATCCATTATTTTTAGTTAAAGCATTTTACATAACCAAGAGGTTTTTCTGCTTAGTAACGCCCTAAGAATTTTAAGGGTTTGCCTAGACTTGACAGAGCCATCATTTGCCACCAAAAATCAGTTCTGTGACGGATTCATTTTAACCTTGAAGATATCAGGATTTTATTAATCTAAACTGCCTACACTCTTTGCATAATCACATTCAAGCCTGACAAAGAGAACAACAAAAAAAATTAATCAGAAAATACAAATCTGAAAAGAAAGACAGAAAGCAAGCAAATTGTTGAACTGTTAGAGCAATCTGGAGGTGAACTTGGGGAAGAACTTGGTGTACCCATAACCTGAAAGGCTTTGGCTTGGTGATGAGGTAAGCAGGCTGCCGGAAAGCTGAGCTCCGAAAAATACATGTGCTCCCCTCCACCCTCTGGGGGCTTGGGCCAGCTAAAATGACAAGCTCTGCACCCTCCCCCTCCACGGAGATGTTAACTCTGACCCTGAGCCCTGGCTGAATATTGGCCATGGTTCCTGGAAGAAAATGAAAGAGTCATTTGCTTCTATTTGGAACTTAATAGCATGCTGAAAACATTCAGATTGTGTTGCTATTGAGGAAGATTGTTATGAGGTGGACCGGGAGCGAAAGGAAAGGAGAGAGAAGGAAGACAGCTTTGCACCATCCTAATGCATATCTGGTCTGTAACTCTATACCAGGGCCCCTCGCACTGGGGTGCTGAAAGGATGTTCTAATTACCTAATGCAGGAGGCCCTGCCATTGTCCTTGGCCTTTTTATTGGAAACTCCCAGGTGCAAACCAGAGAGCTGTCAGGTAGCAAGAGTGCCTTGTGGAACAGCGGAAGGCACTATGGAAATGAAGGTAACCCGGACCTGTCATCTAAAATTACAGGGAACAGGGACAAAAGTCAAATCAAATGTTATTGTTTCCTTGCCACTGCTGAGTGCAACCAAGCATATGGAAAGCTTGAATTCTCACTAGCCGAAAAAGAAAAAGAAGGAAAAATATGATCCCATCAGAATAAACCCTATCTTCTCACAATAGAAACTGGCTTTTTTTTTTTTTTGCAGGTTTTTAGCAAAACCTATTAGAGAGAGACATTGAAGCTTAGATTGGGGATCTTTGTTTAAAGTCCTGCTAGCCAGATGATTGGGAGCTGTTGGCTTAAAATGTTTCCGGAAAAGCCAGGTTTTTCTCAATCTTCTCAGGCCTATGTTTGTCCTTTTTCCCTGGCCAGTTACTTTCGCTGGTGTGTAAAGGCCAAAGCAGAGGGTGAGGAGTTAGGAGTCCTTAGGTCTTTCCCCATTCCTAGGATGACCTTCAGGCAAGTCAGCGACATTTTCTGAGCCTCCATTTCATCACAAGTCAAATGAGGAATGTGAACTTACAATATTTAAGCTTCTTTGCTCTTCCAAAGCTCTGATTCTTTGATTTATTAACCCTCACCTTAATTGCCTCCTTACTGACATCTTTATCGTCTCCGTAAGGACTACTAAGTGGGATTTTCCTCTCCTCCTCCTGCAATAGCATCCAAATTCTCCTGCCTTCTTCCCAGAGACTATTTGTATACTCGCTGCTCTCCTCTGCCCTTTTCCAGTGTTATTATCTCAGTGGTGACGAGAAACATTGAAGAGAGGACACAAATAAAAGCATGGCCAGCGCCAAGGCAGGAGAACCACCCTGTGCCGTTCGTCACCGTGGTTGACAGATGCGAGCGCCGACTCCACGTGCAGCACGCTGTGGCATGGGAGGGGAGAGACCCAAGCCGGTCCTAGCCTGACTCTGCCGCCTGCCACCACTGGCCCCGTGACTGTGCTCTGGCAGCAAAGAGCTCAGCTCCTTCCTCAGCTGAAGAGAGGGATTGGATCACCTGGCTGAGTTCTCCTCCAGCTCCACAATGGATTCTTCTGGGACTATCACAGCTTGTACGGCCGTGCTTGCTCCAAGCAATCCTGACTGTTTCCTGTTGACCTAGTTTGTTTTCATTTCTTCTCGTAACTACATTACAAAACAATTTTTCCTTTTGAAAATCCTGCTTCATTTAAAAATGGTTAACTTTGTATTTATTAATGAATCTTATCCCAGAGGAGAGCTACCCAGCTGGCTGTCTGGCTCCTTCTTCCATTAGCAGGTCATTAATACACAAGTAAATAAGTAACACCAGGCGGACACCGTGCTTTGCACAATTCAGTATGTACAACCAGGCTCATATTGACTCATTGATAGGTGCAGATTTGATTTATTTTGAGAAAAATAAATATTGGTATTATTGGGTGGTGAGAACTGGCCAAATTGAATTAGTGGAAAATCTGAATAAATGGAGGTTTTTTTAGAATTGTTTTTATTTTCTAGGAATGACAATATGTATTAAGTATCTGCTATATGTCAGACATTAAATATTTTTATGTAAAACATTTAATTTAGTGATGGTTAAGGTAGGACAGGTGACTAAAAGGTGCCAAGTGGGAGGACTCCCTAAATATTTTCTGTTAATGCAGTGAAGCCACCTGGAGTATTGCCAAGGATCACAAACTCACATGCTTCCAGGAGCCGGACCATCCACATAAATAAAGGAAGAGAGAGATGAGTCTGACGCAATAGGGAGTAAAGGGGAGTGCGGAGAACTGGAGAGTTTAGACTCTGGCTGAACATTGCCTTGCTAGAATGTGGATATGTTGACCTAAACTTGTGATATTTTCTTTAATAAAACCCAAAAATCTTGCTATGTATGTGGCGTCCCTTCTTATTTCTAGAACACTGGGCAGGCCAGACGACATCCATCTGAGAAACAGGTGCACTTCCCTGGCCTCTAGCTCATGCCCTTTGCTCTCTACTGTTCATTTGTGCATAGCACACACCACTGCCCTGTCACAGGTAATCTCCTATTATGTACACAGGGAGGCCCCAGCTTTGGAATGGCTGACGTGGGAGCTGAATGGCCACTCTGACTAGGGACTTCTTTCCTCCATCGCGGCCAGAACCTTCCACTACTGAGCAGTCCAGTTATTCCACCTTCCCCGAGGTGGTTTTCCCTTGCCTCTGTTTCTTCCTATTGCACCATGGCCAGTGAGGGCACAGGGTTGACAGGCTTCCCTTGAAGATGCAAATTCTTCACCTAAAGCTGAAGGCCTTAGCCATCACAGCCATTTGTCAAGGACCTGCTAAGGAACCTCACCACCCTCTAAGACTTCACTTTTGGAGCATACTTTCTGAAGACTTGACCCCGCCCTTCCCCTCTGAATCTTGCAAGTACTACATATACCTCAGTCCCTTTTCCTATTAACCTGGGATCCTCACTCAAGAACCATGAATTCCTATTTCCTCCCTCTTGGAACTCTCAATTTGGTTTTCTTCCCCACTGTCTGAGACAGACAAGTCAAAGTGTGTTATGGCCAGTGAAAAGGTGCTGCAGTGGGATGGGGTTGATGCTGACCCATCTCTCTATGTCTAATGTCCAGTGCAATATCGTCTTACAGCAATAATATAAAACTTGGAGGGCTGGTTCTGAAGTACTGTGTGTATGTACCATCCTGAAGCTGGATGAGAGATGAATAGATTTTTCTACCCAAGAAAAAATCTATCCACCTCTTGGATAGGTTTTTCTATCCATCAAAGGGCCGGGTTTGTGTAATCCCACCATTTTCCCAAACCTATGGACCCTCTGTATAATTTTTTTTCAAAGATTTATGACTTATCTTAAAAGTATATGAGCAGTTTTGTATTCTACTCCTTGCCATAATTACTTAAATTTGAAAATGTCTCAGATCATTTATATACATAAAAATAATTACTCCCCAAAATATAAACCATACTTATTCTGGGATTCTAGTATATCCTTTGTGCTATATGCTATTATATATACTTGGCAGTATGTAAACCCCAGACTGAGAACCATGGAAAAATATAATGGGTTACACTAAACTTTATACACAGGCATAAAAATCTAATCATTTTCATGTGTAATATTATTTTTGTGGAATTGCATTATGACTTACAAATACAATTTGAGGCATGCCTCATTCCAAATGGCCTATCTTCAACATTCATTCTTTCCATAAGCATTTGTTGAAAAGGTAAAGGAAGTCAGACTTTACTGAGGGCCAAGAATATGCTCCTTATAGTACTTTAAATATTTTCTCTTTTTCAAACTTCAAAGTAATTTTATATAGTACAATAAGAAACAAAACCTGTTTTCTCACTCATACATCTCTGACACCAAATATGTGGGTTTTCCACACTAAGCAATTCTCTAATTCTCTGTGGGCACCAACAGAGAATTGTGTGTCCTACAGTTTAATTCAATTTTGAGGCTAACTACCCAGAGTTAACACAGACCCCACAGTTAAGAGCTCAGTCTCACAAGGCTGCTCCCCCACTCAGGACCAATCATAAGCAGTGGGCCCTCAGGTTACTCATGCTGCTGTCTGATTTAGCTGAAAATTAGGGGCTCCCATGACCTCTTCCTTAGATTTGATAATGTGCTATATTGGCTTACAGAACTCAGGGAAACACTTTACTTATGCTTACTGATTTACCATAGAGAATCTTATATAAAACACACATGACCAGCCAGATTAAGAGGTACACAGGACAAGGTTTGGAAGAGTCCACAGTGCGGGAGCTTCTATACCCCATGTAATTGGGGTGCACACCACCCTCCCAGCAGGTGAATTGTTTAGAATTTTTATGAAGGTTCCATTACATAGGTATAATTGATTAATGATTTAATTGGTGATTACCTCAATCTCCAGTCCTCTCCTCTCTAGAGGTTAAGGGTGGGGCTGAAAGTGCCAACCTTTTAATCACAAGGTTTGTTCTGCTGGCAGCCCCAACTCTCATCCTGCCGCTATCTATAGATCCCTAGCTACCAGTCATCTTATTAGCATAAGAAAAGACACTCATCACTTAGAGAAGTTAAAGGTCTTAGAAGCTCTTGTGTCAGGAACTGGGGACTACAACCAAATATTATAACAAAATACACTCCTATCATTCAAGAAATTATTATTATAAGGGTTTTAGGAGTTCTGGGTAAGAAACTGGGGAAAGAGACCAACTATATATTTTTCTTATTATGTCCCAGGTACTCTATATATTCATCATTTTACAAATGAGAACTCTGAGGCATAGAATGGGGATGATGAAACTGCAAATGGAGGTGGTGATTGCAAAACCAGCAGAAAGAAACAGTAGAGCAGACCCTAAAAGGAGGGGGAAGTCCATGTCAGAATTAATGTTGTCAGTAACTGAGGCAGGGATAACACCAGGCAGTTAAAAATGATTCTCAACCAAAAAATAAGATCCAATAAAATGAAAGCAGAGAGTTCTGAAAAACCAGAGCTTAGAAAATGCAAACAGACATATGTTGTTGCAATAAGTAAAGGGCATATAATTTAGAAGTGAGGTGAAGGAACATCTCACCTTTAAAATGTGCTCTTTTCAGCTCTTTATTAAATGTGTAATAAAATAAAATAAAAAGTCCAAGAGCATTTTTAAGATTCTGCATTCTTGAAGTGTGCTATAAAATCAAAAACATTTTAATTTGGTTTTTAAAAAACCTTTTTCCAACAAGAAAAGGGAAACTTTCAGTTTATAAAAAGATCACACTATTATTAAAAGGTAAGAGTTGGTTTCCCATTGCATTTATTAAGTTGGAACTCTCTTCTGGTGTACCCAGAGGCTTTTTATTCCAGATGTGACTCTTGGATGTGTTAGGTAGATAGTGAGGGATTCCAGGTCTCCTAGGGACGAAAGTGGGTGCTGTTGCCCCCATCTTGGTCCTGCCTCACCCTAATTCTCCATACCTGGGGGAGGAGAGAATACCCTATGAATCTGCCAATCAGAACTTGCTGTGCCAGCTGCAAAAGAATCCAGAGGACTCTCTAGCCCATGAGCCAAGCAGCATGGTTACCATAAAGTAAGGAAAGTGACCTAGAACCCATATGAGTAGTTAAGGCTCAGATCATGTGACTCCTAACTGCCTCATCAAAGTGGTTCCATGGTGACTTCTGAACCACGAGGAAGGTCCCTATAAAATAGGTTGCAGACCATAGCCAGGCTCTGTCTCTCTTTGCCCTTCCTTTTGCCTGCCCTGCTGCAACAATGGGTCCAGTCATCCATGGTGTACGTACTGTGCTCTGTAAACCTATATCTTGATATTGCTCTGTAATCCTATCTTTCTCTCCTCAATAAACCTCACTTTCGTGCTTGCCTTACTTTTGTGCATCTGGTCATTCTTCAGCTACGAGCGTACTAAGAACTTACAGTTTCAGACTAACATCTGACATATAGACTATAATAAAATCTTAAGCTTCCCCCAACTTCAGATGACTGAATGGACCCCCTCTTGGTCAAAGGGACCCCAGAAATACCTTAAAGCTGAGTTGTTGGCCATGAGAAGGGAGGTCAGACATGCCTCGTCATGTTTCCCTCCCTTCTTGGAGATATTCTTTATAACTCATTAACAGGCCTAAAGCTATACCAGTTAAAGCTTAAATCACACCTGTGGGTCATCAGTTTATTTATCAGATCACTCTGAGTGTTTATTTATCAGATCACTCTGAGTCTGAGCATATGTCCCATGGCCTGTCTCTGATTAACAGACTTCCTTATTTTAACTTAAAACATTCCAAGACTTTAGACAAAGCTTCATTTCTTCAACCAATCACAAATCAAAGAACCTTTAAACCCACATATAATCTGGAATCTGCTGCTTCAGAATGTCCTAACTTTTTGGGCCAAACCAATGGATACCCTCCCATATACTGATTTATGACTTTATGTGTAATTCTTGTCGCCCTTAAGTGTATAAAACCAAACTGTAACCCAACCACGTTGAGACCACTTGCTCAAGATTTCTTGGGCATGACTCTCTGGGCCATGGTCATACATATTTAGCTCAAAATAAACTTCTTTAAATTATTTTACAGAGTTTTTGTTCTTTTATGTTGACAAGTCCATATTCAATGATAATTTATTCAGCATCTAATAGGTATGTTATCATAACAAAAACAGCAATTCTGGGAGATAGGACTTTTTATTCCCATTTATAGGTGAAGGAACTGAAACTCTGAAGTGAAAAAGTTGATCACCGTAGGGAGCAAAGGCTCTTGCCTCTCTAAGATTTGCTGATAAATCACTGACATGAGGCCGGTTGATTAATAGGAAGAAGAAGACATAAATTTATTTTAACATGTGTACACAGGAACCTTCAGAATGAAGATTCAACTCCTCAATGAGGTACAGAGGTTTTCAAAGAATGGGGTCTTGAAAGCAGAAAAACAGGTTTTGGAAGGGAGAAAGGAAGAGACTTGACCAGCTAGCAAAAGTGGTCTTTTTATGTAAATGAAACCTTACAGGTAGCAGCCCTCAGAGAGAATACATGGTAAATGTTTCTTTAAACAATCTTTAAAGGTATCAGACTATCAGTTAATCTTTTCTAGATCAGGAGAGGATAGACTTGGCTTTATTAATGCAGATCTCTACAGATGTAAATTTCCACCCACAAAAGACAGCTTTGCAGTGTTAACTTCTATCTGTGAGAGACTCCTGGCAGCCATTTCAAAATATGTCAAAGAAATATATTTTGGGGTAAAAATATATCTAATTTCCTTCATCACATAGATGCTGCATGGAGGAAGAACAAAGACTCAAACCCAGGAAAAATGACTTCGAGGTTGGTGCTCTTTTTATTCTCTCAGCTGCTTTTTAAAATGTAAAGTGGCACTTAGATGCTACAGGAATCTAGATAAAGTTTTGCAGCTCCTTCTTCCTTTATGGTTTTACAGAATCAACAGGATACTCTCAAGAGAGAAATAATCCTCTCAAATGCTGTGGCTTTTCTAGGAGGCTACAGAAGTTTTCCTCCCCCAGGTTTAAAACAGAGTGGTGTGAACAGAAAAGAAGCCAAAATCTGTAAAATAATTTTAAAGAGATTTATTTTGAGCCAAATTTGAGGACCATGACCTGGAGCCATGCCCAGGAAGCCTTGAGCAAGTAGACTCTCTGTGGTTGGGTCACAGTTTGGTTTTATACATTTCAGGGAGACAGGGGTTACAGGTAAAGTCATAAATCAATATGTCGAAGGCATACATTGGTTTGGGCCAAGAAAAGTGGGCCATCTTGAAGGAGGGGTGGGGGATCGGTGGGTGTAAAGACTCTTTGACTTTAATTGGTTAGAGACAAGAAGGTTTTGTATAGAGGCTCATAATATTAAGATAGGAAAGTCTATAAATCAGAGACAAGCCACCGGACATATATTTATTGTGTAAATTGAGGACCTGCAGGTTTGTTTTGCATAGTTTTAGGCTGGTTAATGAGTTGTAAAGGGTATCTCCAAGAAGGCAGGGGGCCATGATGAGGTATGTCTGACCTCCCTCCTCCTGGCAGGCAATTTAGTTTTTGGATATCCCCTTGACCAAGAGGGGGGGTCCATTCAGTCAGCCATTTCAGGGAGCCTTGGGATTTTATTTTAGTTCACAGTGGTTTCAAACACCACTTTCCTTCTGACTTGCACGTGCTACACTGTTGTCCTTGTTCACATCAACATTAATATGGAAACGTTTACTAACCTTAGCCATATTGTAGGCTTTGTGCCAAATATTTAATAGTTCTCACTGAATCTTTTCCAGTTCATTTTGATCCTTACCCACAGGCTGCTTTATGGTGAGGTTGAATTATTTAGGCTGTGTAAATTTTATCTCATCAACTAGATCGAGTGGTCTTTGAGTGAAGGGACATATTTTGTTGCTACCAGTGTTAGCCAATAGTTTGCATTTAATTGATATTTTTTGAATGGAGATTCAGATCATTTATGAATGATCTGAATGAGTGCCAAGAAACACTGGCCTCGTGTTGGAATGATCTGTTTGTTGCCCTCTTCCTCACATAATGATTCTCTTTTCATGCCATTTTCTCAACCTGAAGATGGAGTCACTTGCCAATAATGCAAACAACTAGGAAGGTGATTGGTAAAAGAAAGTTTGCAAGTAGGGTCACAAGTGAACACTTTTGACTTAAAATCAGTAAGCAATTTGGGGCTATGATAATAGGAGGGCAGTTCAGCTTTGCAAATGCATTTCTTTCAGAGTGACTATCATTCTCCCAAGTGGATGGAAGGAACATTGTAACTAATGGGTTCTTTCAATGAAAAAAAAAAATACAAATGTAAAGAACTTATATATAGTCAGTGCACCTTAACTCTGTTGGTGGCTGCATCTGTGAAAAACCAGGAACAGTTGTGACCTCTGGGAGTTGTCAGTTTGCAGCTTCTTTTTGACCTTCTCTAGAACAGTGTTGATCTTAACTACTTTGGTTCTTGAGCATGCACACTGCCTAACAGCAATCTTTAATTCTTGCAAAGGTCTTATTACCCAAAATAGTTATACACAAGGTGAGAGGGGCTCCCAAAGTAATGTTAATTGGTTGTGTCCAGCTTTGAATTGTCCATCTCTAATGTGGAAGTGGGGAGGATAGGATGAGATAGACACCATTGCTCTCATTCAGCAAGGCCAAAGCTTTTGGGCTGAACACAAAAGAAGACACCTGACAAGAGAAAAGACGGTTTTAGCATCTCTATGGAAACAGACCTCAGACCCACTTAGTCGACACATCACCTTTAAAAAGTAAAGATATCAGCAAAGCAAGGTCAATGATCTTCACCAGTAAATATGAGAATTTAAAAATCTGTTTGAAGGACCAAGTCAATTCAAGGAGGAAAGAATAGTCTTTATAACAAATGGTGCTGGGACAACTATTAATAGATATCTACAAGCAAAAGAATGAAGCTAGACTTCTTAGAAGAAGCGAAGGAGTAAAAATATAGGAGTAATACTTTATGACCGTGGATTAGTCAAAGCATTCTTAAGTATGACACCAAAAGCACAAGAAACAAAGGGAAAACAGAAATAAATGGCAGTTCTTCAAAATAAAATAACTTTGCCCTTCAAAGAACATCCCTGAGAAAATTAAAAAACCACCCAAAGAATGGGAGATTAAATATTTACAAAACATGTATCTGATAAGAAACCTTTATCTAGACTAAACATGTATCTAGACACATAAGTAACAATTACAACTCAATAATAAAAAGACAAATAACCCAATTTTAAAATGGATAAAGGATCTGAACGGATTATTCCCCAAAAACGATATACAAATGGCCAGCAAGCACATAAAGAGATGCCCAATGTCATTAGCCATCCGGAAAATACATATCGACCACAAGGAGAAACCACTGCATGCAAACTAGGACGGCTATAATCAGAAAGATAAATAATAACAGGTGCTGGTGAACAGGTGGAGAAATGGGAACTCTCGTCCATTGCTTGTGGGACTGTAAAGCAGTGTAGGTATAGCTGCTTTAGAAGCACTGTGGCAGTTCCTCAAAAGATTAAACATAAAGTTACTTTATAAACCAGAAATTTCCCCTAGGTATATAACCTAGAGAAATGAAAACATGTGACCATACAAGAATGTGTACACAAACGCTCATACTAACATTGTATATAGTGGGCAAAAAGTAGAAATAATCCAAATGTCCATCAAATGATGAATGAGTAAATAAAAGGTGTTTATCCTACAATGGAATGTTATTCAGTAAAAAAAAAGAAATTGAGTATATAATACATGCTGCAACATGGATGAGCCTTGAAAATATTATGCAAGCAAAAGAAACCAGTCCAAAAAGACCACATATTGTATAACATGATTTATTTGAAATATCCAGAACAGATAAATCTGTAGAGACAAAAAGTAGATTAGTGGTTTTCTAGGGCTGGGTGGAGGGGTAGAGAGACTGTTGGGAGTGCTAATGGGTGTGGAGTTGAAAAGGATGATGAAAACGTTCTAAAATTAGATTGTGGTAATGATTGAATTGTGGGGAGGGTTGCACAACTCTGTGAATATACCAAAAAAACATTGAGTTGTACACTTTAAACGGGTCAATTGTCTTGTATGCAAATTATAGCTCAATAATTCTGTTAAAAAATCTGTTTGAACTCACTAGAATAATTCATAGCAAAGACTAAACAGTCAGCATAAAGAAGAAGGTTTATTTATTTTAGTTCACCAGAACTTGTTTTTAAAAAGTTATTTCATATAATTTTTTAACCTAATTTAATAATTTTCAATTATTTCATTTTAATATATTTTAATACTTAAAATATTTTAAAATATTTTAAAATTATTTCAATTTAAAAATGATTCAATTAAGAAACATTGTTAAAAAGCAAAAGGATACAAATAAATGTATTTTATTTGATAACTTACTGTATTTGTACATTTTAATAGATATTTTATTAAAATCTTGATTTTGTTAAATATTCATTCATTAAAAATTAGTTTTATAATATTTTTATTATATTTCATTAAATATTAAAATATAGCTAAATTTATAAAATATATTATTAAATATGCATTTTTATATTTTAATATACAAATATAATATGCCAATATAAGTACATTGATATATTAATATAGTGTTATATTCTAGTATTATATAGTATATAGTATATAGCATAGTATTATAGTATTAATAAAGTATTAATATATTTCATAAATTAAAGTACATTGAGATATTAATATATAAAAATTTGTTTATTTAAATAATGTATTACTGATAACTTAGCTTATGGATTTTTTAAATACACTATCACTACATTAAGTACTAGCATAAGACATAAAATGCTTATTTGAAAGCAAAAGTATTCTGATACGAATTCTTGGCAAGCAATTTTGTCTTGTAAAGTAACAAATACAATTTCTGGAAGCAATAAAACTTTTAAAAAGTTATTTATTGTTTGGTCATTGTTTTCTGTTTCCGTTATCTCAAGAATGCAGACATTGGAATGGAGATTTTTCATAAGGCTCTGTCCACCTACACAAAAGCCTTAGCTGGAATCATCTCATTGCCTTATAAGCCTTTTAAAGGCAAGAACTGTCTGTCATGCATTTATTTTATAAATAAATAAATATATTTATTTTATAAATATGTATTGTATAAATATATATATGGACCCAGGCATAGGCACATAATAGATGTTTAAGTATTTTTTCTTTATTAACTCAATTACCCAGATCTAACCCTTCAACCATACTCATAGCAGCTGGCAAATTTTTAAAATAAAGGGGACCAGGATCAAGATGGCCATCAATAAAGAATTGACTAAAGTATGGAAGACTCATATAATGGAATATTATATAGTCACCTAAATTCATGTTTGTGAATAATTTAATTTTTTTTGAAAACATGACTACTTAAAAAGAAATGAAGGCCAAAACATTACAAAAACAGTATAAACTCAAGTTTGTTTAATACATACAGATTATAGACAGATAAAAATGCAAAAAGAAAACACTAGAATTATAGCAACATGCAACTAAATTTACTGTGATACTAGTGTGAAAATAGGCAGGTGTATACATATATATATATATAGAGAGAGAGAGAGAGAGAGAGAGAGAGTAGCATAGACATTCTAGAGATAGATGCCCATATATTAGAAAAATTAAGGTTATTTAGGCACATGAGAATTAGAGTTTAAATAATTTCAGGCTAAAAAAAGATTTTTAAAGCATAACTCTTAGCAGAAACCATAAAAGGAAAGATTGATGATTTGATTACATAAACATTTACAAAGTTATGTCTCTGTCAAATAAAATTAAAAGAAAAATAGCAAGCTATAAAAATAATTTAAAATTATAATTGGAAAAGGTTAATATTTTAAAAAAACTATGAAAATATTAAAATAAAAATATTAAAAGGCTATATAGGAAGTTCATGACAGAAAAAAATCTAACAAACAAAAATCTAAAACTTTCAGTTCTAACCATGATAGAGTAAATGAGTATCAAAATCATCCACCAGTTGTAAAGAATTATAAAACTGATTAAATATATATTAGTAACTGTTTTCAGGCATTGGGTCACATATGGCACAGAGCTGTAATACTTGATAGAAGGGAACACAAGATGCATTAAATATTCACCCTGGGTTCTTATCTGAAGGCCCTTTTCAAACAAGGAAGTGGAATCCAAACCCAGAGCAACGATCTCATTCAGATTCAGATCATCAGCCAGGAAAAAAAAAAAAAGAAATAGAGATCAAAATTTGAAGCAACCAATGTGCCTGCAATTTCCGGGGCAAGGTATTGGAGGTAAGGGAGCTACGCATAGAAGCAATCTGCCCATAGGGATGACTTTGAGTCTTTGGATGAATACCAAGGCTGCATGCACAGGATGAGAGTCCTGGAGTCCTGGAAGAGAAGCCACAGGGGACTGTGAGTTAAAAGGAGACTTTAAAGGTCACTTTGATGGGAAAGATTGGAATTTCAAACAGCTAGAGTAGAAAGATTGTACTAAATACCATGGCCATTCAGTTGTAGTCCCAATAAAATCATGAGAAATAGAGGAGTAAGCCTACTCTACCCATAGAATAAATGCTCAGCCTCATAAAGCCTAAAAAGTGCACTGCAACAGGATAAAAATGATCTTCCAACAAACTAGGTGCCTTACAGATAACACACTATTCTAGAGAAAGACAGCCAAAATTTAGACTGTCATCAATATCCACGATGTTCAGTATGCAATCAAAAAAGTTATTAAACAAGAATAAAAGCAGGAAAATATGACCATAATCAGGAGAAAAGCAATCAATAAAAACAGACTTAGATATAGCACAGACTTTAAAACGGCTATTATGAATGTGGAGTTATATAGATGGAAAATCTCAGGAAAAAGAAAAAAGAAAAACTATCAAACAGAGCTAAGTAGAAATTATAAGTATGAAAAATATAATAACTGAAAAGAAAAATTTCCAAGATGGGTATAATAACAATTAAACACTGCTTTATATTTATCCTAATACATACACTGTAATCTAAAAATAAAATTGCTAAATGAGAGATATATTTATTTTTTCATTTTTAATTGAAATGTGCAAATATTTCAGCCTACACATCCTCAGAAGTACTATTTTTTGTTCCCATTTAAGTGCCTTCTTTTGACAATTTTTTAATGTTTTTAAAAGTTATCAAATAATTTATCTCTATTATTTGTGGGGTATAGATAATGGAAGATTTTAAGCTTTCCTATTTTACACATTTCAGTAGAAAATATAAACTTATCTAATTACAAATAGGAGGTCTAATAAAAGAGACTTCCCCCAACTTGAGATAATACAAAATACAATTATAGAATTTTGAAACTAAATCTTGGACAGTGTTTTAACTCCTAGTGTTTAATAAATTTAGACTCCCTAGTTTGTAGTAACACATTTCATGTCTTTGCTTCAAGAACATTTGATTCTCTATTTGTTGATTATATTGATTAAAAAGTCTCAAATAATTTTGAGTTAAATGCAACCAAAATTTGGAAGACTTGGTAAATACCATTATAAGACATGTATATGTACTGCTTTCAATTTTGTCTTTATCTTTGGTTTCAACAGTTTAACAATGATGGGCCTAGCTTTGTTTTTCTTTGTGTCTGTCATACATGGAGTTCTCTAAGCTTCTTGGATCTGGGGCTTAAAATATTTTGTTAATTTTAGAAAATCTTCGGCTGTTTTCTCAAAATATTCTTCTTGTCTATTCTCTTTCATTTTCCTTCTGGAACTCCAGTGGCAAGTATATCAGATTGTTAGGTATCATCTCAAACATGTAGGATGTTCTGTTCCATTTGTTATAATTTTCCCCTTTGTATCAGTGTTGTAATTACTCTTGACTAGTTTTCGTGTTTGCTGACTCCTAATCCAGTCAGTTGTATAGTCCATTAAAGAAATTCTTCATCTCTGATACTCTTTTCATTTCTAGAATTTCCATCTAGATCTTTTATGCTTATCATCTCTCCGCTAAAATGTCCTCACCCACAAGGGTCACCTTTTCCTCTAGATACTTCAACATATTTATGATAGTTATGTTAAACTTCCCATCTCATAATTCCTGCTTGGCCATCTGTAGATCTGCTACCATTGACTGCTTCCTCTCTTGTCAATTGGTCATTTTCCATCTTGCTTGTTTATGTGTGTTATGATTTTTTTATTGAATGCCAGAAATATGCAAGAACAGCAGGGTCTAAGGTAGATCATATATATGTACAGAAAAGGCACACTTCTTTTTCTTTCTGGTCATTAGTGTTGAAGTTTGAGTCAAGCTAGTCTGTCTTTGATTTGGAGATGAGTTTTTGCTTAAGTTACCTTCAATTCACTATAAAAAATAATTGAGGTTGGGATTATAACTTTACTTCAGCAGGGTTTGGGATCTCAATGCCTGAGGATTTGCCTAAGTTCCCTGCCCTGTCCTTATACTTCAGCCAGCTCCATAGTTCTATATCTCAGGGCTTCTCTCTTGGCACTTTTATTCCTCCTCTAGATCCCAAGATCACTGGCTTGGTCAGCAGGGACTCAGCGTGGCTGCTCTTCCTTCAGCTTAGAGGAGGCCTGGTGTGCCCATTCCCAGGAGTGGCCCTTGCTCTGCTTCTTTACTCTTCCCACAATGGATGGTCTTTGCCTCATACTTGGTGTAAGGCTTGGAGTTTGAGAAGCTTTGTCTCAGTTCCTGTGCTCCATTCTCAGCAGCTTGTGTTTCAGAGTGGGACTTCCTCAATTCTCCTGCCCTGATCACAAGCTTTCTCATGAGAATACTGTGAAGACTTGTATAAAAGAGCTTATGGGGTTGGTGCAGACTCCTCTTTTGTCTGGGATTCTCAGGGATTCTGAGCTCTGATACTTAGCTCACACTCAGCCTCTAAAAGTTCACCAAAAGTTCAGCTATTTTCTTCTTACCCACATCTATGACTATGTTTTCTTCCTCTCTCTATTCTGCCAAAGATGAAAATAGCCATGGTTCCCTCTATGAGGAGGCACTAGACCCCTTTTGGATTTTAGTTCATTAGATGACTTTGCAATCTCAGTTCTCTGGCAGGCTTCAAACGACAAGGATTTTGGAAATTATCTGGCTTTTTAGTGACCTTCTACATGCTAAATAGACATTAACTCCCTCTAAATGTTTAAGACAGTTCTCACACTCTTGTCCAACTGATCTAAAATTCTGCCATACAAGTTTTTCTGCTGGAATCTTCTTCATCCACTCATTCCCTTCTTCAGAACTATGATCATCTGTCACTTTTTCTAGAATTCATAACTTGGGATTGTGCAACCTCACCACTGTTGACATTTGGGGCCATAAAATTCTCTATTGTGGAGTTTTTTCTTTGCATTTTAGGGTGTTTAGGAGCAACCCTGTTCTCTACTCACTAGATGTTAGTTGCATACCACACCCTCTTCCTGGTTGTGACAATTAAAACTGTCTCCAGACATTCTCCAATGTTGGGAACCATTGGTGTAACTTGATCCATTTTCTGGGATTAGGGTGAGGGGCTGCTCTTGCTGGCTTTTGCTCTCATGTTGTCCATTGTCCACCTGCTGTGTCATCACTTATTATATTTTCTTGTATTTTCCTGTTTCTTTTTCTCTCCCTCTTTCTGTCTCTCTCACGTGTGCGCAGGTGCACACACACACACACACACACACACAAACTTGTTAGAGCCCTCTACTACACTGAGGAAAGTGATTGCTAAGAGGTGGAGAGGTGGGAGGGGAATAAATGGCTGTGATGATGCAAGTAATTTGGAGAATTTGAAAAGGAGCTATATAGGTCTTTGTATTAGAAAAGGGATAGATACAGGAGAAGGGGTGTGTGTGTGTGTGTATATATTTGTGCATTCATGCATGTGTATTGGTGTGGAAGTGTGATTGGGAGGCGATGTCCATCCGTGAGAGGGAAATGGGTTGGAGACAGAGAATTGGGAAAGGTTAGTGGAGAAAAGGTTGTTAGGAAAACAAAGTCTGACAAATGAAGCAATTGTGTGGACAAATTAGAGAGGTCTAGTCATGATTCTTGTTGTGTTTTGCCATGTAATATACAATTTAACACTGTCCTCATAGTACCTGAAAAATCTTCATTACTTTGGTGCTGGATTTGCTCTTTACATTTAAAAGGAAAATGTCAGGCCCTGCTTTGAGGTAAGCAAGATGCTGAAGATGGTCCTAGGTAGGTGGGAGTGTGGTATACAGTCACCTGTTCACTGCTTTCTGGGGTTTCTTCCTATTCCATGGTAAGCTGCTTGAGGGCAAGGAGCCTCTCTCCCAGAGAGCAGAGTTTATGGCACACAGCAGACCTAGTATATGCCATATAGGTGCATGGATAATACTTATCTTCTCTATTAGGTGTAATTAAGTGACCAAGAACTATTATTCCCTGAGCTAATGGAGAAAAGTAATGGCTTGGCCATGCAACCTGGGGACAGAACATTCCGTGTACCTCTCATCCTCAGGTGCCTGATGAGGACTGGCAGTCTTGAGATATAAAGTAGGAGTGGGAGGAGAGGGAGATAACATTGGCTGGGAGTTTACTAACATTTTTCTTCAAGTTTAAGATTGAAAAGTGCACCAAAAAAGTCAATTATAATTTTGATATTAATCATTATTGATAAGACACACTCTAATTTCACAGATGTTCAAATATAACACAAAGTTAATATTAAAGTTGAAAATATTGTCCATGACATGCACTTCTGAGTAATTTGAATAAATTAACTCATTTAATCCTTACCACTACCCTATGCAGAAGCTTGTTAGATGTCAGAAGGCCCACCAAGTTAGAGTCCTTGGTTTATCCCAGATTATGATGTCCCTGGAAAGCCAAATTCCCCAGATATGATGATCTATCCTTTGGTCATTCCAATGAAAAACTGTTTCTGCAAAGCTATGAGGACAGAAGCTGATTCAAAGAATGAATAGTGGTGACCCTAAAGAGCATGTTCTAGAAATAAATAAATGGATGTCTTGTTCAATTTATAACCCTCAAATTGTGGGGCACGAAATAGTTAAAACATTTTAAAGTGCTAAAAAGTCTTTCTATACCAAGACAACAGTTTGAATGTGTACCCATACTGTTTGAATGCTAAGCAAGGCCACGTTCCATTTGCTCTAAGGCTATGGAAAGGATATTTGTATACAGAGGGTAGCAGGATAGGAGGAAGCATAGAGAAAGTCTGCTGGTCCTCAGAGGACAGACATCTCAGCATCCTAGAAGTCTTTTCTTTCCTCCCCACCTCCGCCTCCACCTCCATCTCATGGAAGTTTGGGAACATCATGATGTGGGGGGAGGGTCAACAAAAATGAAGATTACAGAGATTCAAGAGGGAAAGCAGACTAGGGAGATATGGTCGTCCGGATAAGAGAACTGAGCATGGTGGTTACAAGTGTGGAGCATAAAAATTGCATTTGAAACCTGGCTCCATCAGTTACCAGCTGGCAACTTGGGTAGCTACTTAGCCTTTCCAAACCTCAGTTTTCTTACCTGTGAAATATGGATGATAATATCTACCTTGATGGCATTGTTGTAAAGATTGTTAACCTAGTGATGGGCACATAACTTAAGTGCTCAATAAGAATTAGCTATTGTTATTTTGAGACTTAACAAATTAGTATGTCTCAGAAAGATAGAGATACAATCCTATGTGCATGGCCAAACAATGGTCCATATAACCAAGAAAGAGAGGAAGGTAGCTAGGCAAGAAAGAAAATATGACTAGTGACTTTTGACACGTTACCAAGAAGCCAAGGCAAAGTCCCCTAAAACAAAGTTCTCACCCTCTGTGGCAGGACATATGTCATGGATAGCCAGGGACAGAATTATTACAACTGGCTCCCCAGCAATTGCTTATAACTTGTAGGCATGGATTGCAATTATGAACATTACCTTTCAGTGGTACACCTGCCAACATCACTGTTTTAGAGAGATGGCTTCCAACTTTGGCTGCAAGACAGAATCATCTGGGGAGCTTTTAAAAATGTGTAGATATCTAGACCCCACCCCAGACCAATCAAATTAGAATCTTTGAGAGATTCAGACATCTGTATCTAATGGACAGTCAGGACTGAGAACCTTAGAGCAATGGTTCTTAAACTAGAGCATGCATTGTAATCATGAGAGAGCCTACAAAAACATAGGTTGATGGAATCTACTCCCAGGGCTTCTGATTCAGTAGATGTGGGGTAAGGCCCAATTGTCAATGCCCTTCAGCCAAAGACTGCCAGGAAAACACCTGTAGTTAAACAAGCTGGTCTTATTATGTGCTGCAGCGAGGGAGAACACACAGCATGGGGAAACATGGGTGTCTCAGTAAGAAGGCATTAATAAAATCCTACTATAGGAGTTGGGCTCTGGTGGAGTGAGTAGGAGAGAAGGTTTAAGAAAGCAGATGTTGCTCTAGATCGAGTGCTGTTGGAAAGTGGGGACAAGGCTGTGATTAGGTGTCTCAGTAAGTTTTATCTACTGGAAGGAGGGGACTAGAAAAAGGATAAACTGTGCTTGGTAAAGAAGCGCAGCCACACATTTTGGCCAAGAGAAGGAGTATTTGGTAGTTTATGGGCTGCACAATGACCTTGTTTTTATCTGTGCTTAGATAAAATTGTGCAGTGGCCTTGCTTTGTTTCATTTATCATGGTCTCAGAATAAACTTGTCTAGGGTTGGTATTCTGTGAGATTATTTGTATTTAATACAAGAATGCCATGGCCTACTGTGGATGCTATCAAATGTCAGGAACTCCCCCCCCCCCACTTCCCCTTTTCCTTGCTTACAAGTTCCAGGTGATGCTAATATTACTGGTCTGAGGATCACCACATTTTAAGAACCACTGCCTAAGAGGATCAAGTGACCCAAGACCTATGTTTGGAATAAGTGCAAAAGAAAAAATACATAAATAAATGCAATCTTGAAAAGCAAGGGCACAGAGGTTCAAAGGAAAAACAAAAGAAAATAAGAATAACATAGCCTAGCAGATAGCGTAGCTCAGGGAAACTGAGTCTGGCACAGATTAATGCAATGCACCAGTTTTAAATGGATGGATAAGGCAGCATTGCCTGGTGGTGCTCTTCCTCTCCAGCTCCCAGCTGCCTCCTTTGACCAGCTTCAAATCTAAGGCCTTTGTGCCTACTGTTTCCTTTGCCTAGCAATTGGCCCGTTTTCACCTGATTCTTACTCGTTTTTCATGTTGTTTCCTTTCAAAATGTCCCTTATTCAGAGGGGCCTTCCCAGAACCCCCTTAATTAACTTCCTTCCTACTCACTGTCATATCATCTTCTTTTTCTTCAGCGCACCAATCATGGTTTATAATCAGGTATCTACACTTATTATGGTTGACTTGTCTCTCCTCTAAACTGTGAATAGGGGCCACGCCTATGTTGCTGACCATTGCCTCTGTCACTGTCAGGAGGGCACTAGATGGGACGGACTCACTTCCTTCCTCCACAGAGTCACAAATCAGTCCCTATTTTCCTCCATCCAGTCTAATCCATACAGATCTTTAAGAAAACTCGATTGCCTTGTCTTGACAATGATACTCTTCTGTTTTTCATTGATTACATAGGTCCCAAAAAACATGTTATATTTTTCTTTGATTATTTCAATAAAAGATTATAAAGTGTTTGATGGAATTTACATGAGCAATGAAACTTGAGTTTCACTTCCTAACAAATCATGATTTGTTATCAAGCCCTCCTTGCCTTGATTTAATCTGATGGTTGTTCTTTTAGTTGCTATTTTATGCTAGTGGAGACTAACTTTAAATGAAATTTTTCCTTTGGGCATTTCATTTGTTTGAGACATATTTCTTGAGTTTATTGTTTCAATTAAGTGTTCTGACACACTTCCCTTAACCCTTTTTCTGGGGCTGGGCTTGACAACACAGCCTTCTTGGCTGTGAATCTGGGATGGAAGAAGATATTTTGCCAGGAATTATATACAGCGGTGCCTCAAGAGTTTTAAATTTCAAGCCAAATTGAGTCCTGTTCAGATATTCAGATCCCAAAGTCTGAATGCAAATGCTTCAAAATGGTAAGAGAAGATTCCGTGGACATCAAATGGTTCTCAATGAACGTCATTTTAATGAGTTCATTGTAAATGAAATAGAAACATATGGATTCCATTGTCCTAAAAATACACAGGGGTTTTTAAATAAAGGCAAATAAAGAAGTTCTTTGGTGACATGTGTTTTAAGGTTTGCTGAACCAAAGATGTCACAAAGTTCTCCAAGACATTTATCAAGACTAAAATGCAACTGGCTTCACCCACTCCCGCATGTGTGGTCAATGACTTGAATATGCCTACTCTTCCCTTGTGCTCTGAAAGCACATTGCTCCTTTCCTAAGATGCAGCCCAGCTCACTGTCATTAGTATATACAGATGTGAACAAGCCCCATGCTCCCTGAGCCTCAGGGAACATGTGTCCCCCAAGCAAAGTGGGAAGAGGTGCTTCCTCTTCTCTCCACCCCAATGCATCACTGCTTCCCATCCTACACTGGAGCCTTGCCGCTTTTCTCTTCAGCACCAGAGAGGGGATCAGCTGGCATCCTAGGTGGAGCTGGGCTCCCACACAGGCTACAGATCTCAAAACTTGCACTGGGTTGACTGTGCTGATTCCTGCAGGCTGCAGTAGAATGCAGAGCCCGGAGTGTTCTTTAACTTTAGACCCTTGCAGCCAAGTATGCACTCTGTTGCCATGGGAGCCTCCCCTCGCCTGTCCCTTGCCTCCCCAGTACTCATAATTTAACATGCGAGAAGGGCTTTTTTTCTGTAATTACCCATTAGCTCAGAGGTTTCTTGAGTGGGAGAATTGGGTAGACTATCATTTTGCCTCTAATTCTGCTTTTCTTTTAGACTTTTTATGTGAGTGTGGGCTTTATTTTCCTGTAGTATGTATGTAATATACTTTACCAGAATGATAAAATAAATAAATAAACGAAAAAAATCAGTTCTGCTGCCTTTGTCTCAGACACCCATCAGAGAGTCTTGTGGCCATATTCTGTAGGCTGTGAAAATCACTAGCCCCCAACAGTGTCAGACAAACTATAATCACCTCTTTTGACAGGGTAAAGTGGACATTCGGGAATCTCTAGAGGCTTCTAAGCACCTGTTTCCTCATGACTATTCAGTTTCTCACAACTCCAGCAAGCAACTCTATCTCAGGCTAGACCAAGGAACCAAAAGGGTCTGTGTATAAACATGATCCCTGGAGAAGCCGTTTGGCAGAAGTTCACCAGCTTTGCTTTCTTCCAGGTGAGCAACCCCAAACACGCAAGGCGTCTTCCCTTACCTGAGCAAAGTGACTACCGAAAGGCAGTCAGTGCACACTGGGACATTCATGTACAATTTGCTTTGCTTGTGAGTATGGGTCAGTCATCTGATGTGACAGAAGTGGCTTAGATTTCTATAGTGTTTTTTTTCTTTAATCTTTTCTCCTTCTGCTCAACTATTTCTTATTTTCCAATGCTTTATGACTTGTTTTAAAAAATGTAACAAAGTTTTTCTTGGGTTAAGAGGATGAAACATAGAGGAAAGGGTGTCGGGCTGTAGGACAAAGGATAAAACCTTGGTTTGGTTGGACAAGAGGCCAGTGATCACTCAGGAAAGTCAAGAAGGACAATCTGGTTCTGAAGTCCTGAGTAGCCAGTAGAATGAGAGTCTTGCTCCATTCTTACCAGAGATAATTATAAAATGGATAAAGGACGTACAAAAAGCAGAATATGTTTTCCCCATTGAATTCCTTGGAACTGGCTTGTCCCAGCTTTAGTCTTCATTCAGTAAATAAAAGAGAGATTTATATGCTGGGAGTAAAGGGAAGCCTGTTCTTGTCTGTGCTGGTTAATTTTATGTGTCAACTTGACTGGGTCTTGGGGTGCTCATATATTTGGTAAAAAATTATTTCTGGGTATATCTGTGAAGATTTTTCCTATGTTTGAATCAATAGACTGAGTAAAGAAGATTGCCCTCTGCAGTGTGGCTGGGCCTCATCCAATCCACTGAGGACCCGAATGGAACAAATATGGTGGAGAAAGGGAGACTTCACTCTCTCTACTGACTGCTTGACTTGGGACATTGGTCTTCTCCTGTCCTCAGACTCCCAGTTCACCATCAGGGCTCCTGGTTTTCAGCCCGTCAGACCTGGACTAGAACTTACTCTATTAGTTCCAGTTCACAGGTCTTCAGACTCAGACCAAAACCTCACCCCTGCTTTTCCTGAGTCTCCAACTTGCATGCAGCAGATCATGGAACTTCTCAGCTTCCATAATCATGTAAGGCAATACCTTGTAATGAATGAATCTCTCTCTCTTTCTCTATATATGTTCACATTCACATATTCATTCTGTTTCTCTGGAGAACCCTAACTATCTAACATGGGTGACTGTCCATCTAATACAGGTATATTGGAAGAAAGAGTTAAAAACATTTATCTTGATGTAACATGGTCTGTGTTAGCAAAGCAGGCTGAGCTCTCTGGGAGTGAAAGCCTGTCACACACAGAAACTCTGCCCAGAGTCTCTGGCTGTTACCTTTGTTACCACGCACTCTTGAGCTTCCCAAGGTCTCTCCAGACTTTCTGAGGAATACTTGCATAACCTGCACCTCCCTGCTGTTTCCTGCCATCTGCTGCCGGGCCTCCTGCAGCCACTCCTTCCCTCACCCCAGCTCCTCACCCTCATTCTCCAGCGGTACATCATGCTCATGGCCAATAACAAATTCAATTATCATGAAAAAAAATGAAAAAATGAAATTCAATTTAACCTGGTAAATGGTTGGATTCCAGACTGCAAAACAGACAATCTTGTATTCAGGCATAGCCCTGAATACAATCCGAAAAAGCCCTAAAATGTTCTTTTTATTCCTATTCAAAGAATCACTAGACAAGATTGACCAGGGAACATTCGGGGGAGGTTTCTTTCTTCATTGGCAGAGGGAATTGATCTCATAAATTTGTTCCATTGCTAATTTTTATGACTCTTTATGAGAACTTTGGATTTATAGGCTTTTACCCCAGGGTAAGCTGTTGTTATTTGTGGGGAAATAGTTTATGTAGCCACATAGCACTGTGAAATACTTGAGTCAGCCAGGCTGCATACACAGAGAAAGAGAGAGAAAAAAAGACCTCATTTTCTCAGTAAACACAACTGTCTTCATAATGCTTTCCTTTGCCTTAGCTCTTGTGACATTTTGAGAAATTACTACGCAATCACTGAAAGTAGGGATGAAAAGGTATCCTTCATCCTTTTGTTTCTCACTGCCACCTCTCCCCCTTTCCTCGATAAGATGAACAAACCAGTTTTCACTGGCTGAAATCTATGAAAGCCTGAAGTCTGTCTCTGTACCTTGCTATAGCATTGGTTATCTTAAACATGTTTAGGGATACTGGATCATAACAACCACATGAACATGGCAAGAACATAAACTCTTTGATGCAAATAACAGTATTATTAAACTGACATTTCAACTTTTCCTTGATGTTCTTACCATCAAAAGGCACAATTTAGCAAGCCCTTTCTAGAATTTTCTTTACGTGGTTTATCCGTAGGTGACCATCATTTCTTCTTGTTTTGCCTACTTTGTCTAACTCTCTTAAATCCTTTTATCTACCTTATTTCTCTGTAGTAAATGCTTGGGTTTTATCTGACCAACCTAACTAACTCTGCCCATGATTTCTGGGAACAGCTGCTTCTTCTCCAATGCCACATTCACAGCCTTACAATGGGTGCAGCTGGCTCACAAAACATGATGGTCTCACTCCAACCCCACTTCATCCCTTGCACTCACTCTCAGACACAACTGATTGGCCAACAGTGAACACCTGATTCAACCTGAGCCAGTTGAACACTCTCTCTGGAGAATGTAGATTTCACCTTCTATCATGTTGGTCTCCTACACAAAGGAGATATAAGATTGCAGACTATTGGTTGGTGAGTTTATGGGGAAGAATAGAACTGTCTACCACATTGGGAAGGAGAGAAAGCTGGTCTATGGGTACAAAAAAGGCAGACAGACTGGGAGAAATTTAAATGAGAAGAGGATTGGAGAGATGGGGCCCATTGGATCCCCAAGGTCCCAGCCTCTGACTCTAGTTCCTTTTGAAGCATGGCTGCAGGCTCACCCTTGGGCCTAATGTGTTATCCTCATGTCATCATAATAATTTTCAATTTTGATTAAGTTTAAATTAGATTAGAGTTAGTTTCTGTTATTTAGGACCCAAAGATTCTTAACTGATTCATCCTTCCAAATTTCCTCTTACTGGTATACATCAAGTTGCTTGAGCAAATCTGACACTGCTGCAGTGACCACCTGCTCTTCTCAGCCTAGACATTGCTCACCAGCTTTCCAGATGCAGACATCATCTCATGAACTTAGTAGCTCCATACATGTGGTCAATGCATCTCAGTACTGAGACCTGGTGCAGTCGTATTTCCCTGTAGGAGCACAGTAAAGTGTTGATTGGGTCAAATTATTCTCTGGGTGACTCTGCTTTTTAACCTTCAATGCTGCTGATTTATTATGCTCCTTTTCTGTGATTCTCCTATCTTTCTTGTTTTTGTTGAAGCCCTGCTACTTTTCCAAGGCCAAGGATTATCTATATAAAAAAAACCTTTGGCATTAATTATCCATCATACTTTCTTTTGTCCTCATTTTCAAACATCAGTTTAGCTCAATTCAAGCCCTTTCCTTGACTGCCTCTCTCTACTGATCATTTCTGGTTCTCTGTGCAATCCCTTGCCAGTCCTCTCATCTACTGCATTGTTTCTGTCCTTGTAGTAGCCTCATTCTCTACAGCTCAGGAAGAAAGGGCACATAAACTACTTGTAGACAGCCTAAACACATATGGGCATGCAGGTACACATGAATAAATGTCCCTGTACAAAAAGCATATTAATTTCCGGCATTGAGATTCTGTGAGAGTTCATACAAAGAGCTTTCAATGAGTTTGAGTCACAGGTAATCAGTTTCTGTGACATAATCTGTGAGTTAGTGAATTCTTACTGGTCTCCATGAAAAGCCTTCTTTGTCCATGTGGTTATTAATGGGCCTGTGAAACTTCATGATAAGATAAAATGAAGCCCTAAAACCTCACTTCTCCACCTCTGTGCAAAACAACTGTCCCATACCATCTTTCATGGCTGGATCTGTGGTTTTAATACCTGTGCAACATAGGTTAGCAAGAAACCTGCCATGCAAGGGGCCACTTTTTTCATCAGAGAACTGGTGACTTAACATAAAAATTAAAATGCTCAGTGATATAAATGACACAAATGCAGAACATAACTCATTTCTGAGGTCATATAAAGCCATGAGAATGTGATTTCTAAACACAGGCTCTAATTTTTTCTGGCCCCAAAGTGACATTCAGTGTGTGAGACTCCACTTCCAGTGGTGAGTCCATCTTTTACTGCCTTTTATCAGCACAAATTATTGTGCAGCAGGTACTTACTTCTCTATAACAGGAGGGGTCAAGGAGATAATTAATGAGAATTAATCTGTGAAAGGGAATAAAATCTCCAATTCGAGTCCTGGTTTATGACTTGGTTTATTATGTAAGTGTGAAACTTCAAAGGGAGCTAACTCAACGTGGCACTTTAGTTACGTTTTATTATATTGAAGAGCTTTATGGAAATTTTGCTTGCTGCCAAGAAATGCTTCTTAAGCACACTTTCCTCCAGAGCCGGCTGCGGGGGCCCCTGTTCCCAGGGGAACTACAGAGGGAGCCGCCAGCACCTTCCTGCTATCTGAGAGAGAAGGTGCAAACAGCTGCTAGGTGGGACCTTGGCCTTGGGAGTGGCCAAGGGTAATTTCTCTCACCGAAGGTAAAGCCGAGGAACCTAGCAATAGCCCTTTACAAACTTTCCACAGTCAAACATTCCCCATGGCAAACGGGAAAGCTTGAGTTTCGAGACAGGTTTTTGGAGGACCAAATAGGAGGTGTCAATCCTGTGGGGACCTCGGGGATGGCCACCTCTACCACTTGGAAAAAAACAAACAGAGAAGGAAGCACAGGCATCTCCTTTCATGGCAGCTTAATGCAGGTCAACTTTCTTAATTGTGTTGGGTCTGACAGTAGGGGAAGGGACGCTTTCTTTAATAACTGCATTGTTTCTCCATCCTCTTATCTTTTGTAGGACATGCAGCTAAGAAAAAAGAATTCTTAGGTTAACGTGACTTGGTGTCTGAATTCAGGGCTAAAGACCTGATCCCTTCTGATTCCACCTCTGGTACTGACTTGTCCTGTGGCCTTGGGGAAAGCTGCTTGGTCTCTGTGCTAGGTCTGCCCATTGCTAAAGTGACAGGGATGATGCCATTCTTGCTAACCTCATCGGGACATTGTGCAGACAAGTTGGAAGCTTTTACTTTTCCTTCTTTTTTTTGGTTAAAAAAAAGTTTTGAGTCTATTAGAGTCGAAGGGTATGTTTCTGGTGATGGGAGGCTGAAGGAATACTCAGCAAAAGGAAAAGTTAAAGGAGAGTGGGTTGATTTATTTGGCATGGTTTCGGATGGTTTAGAGACAGAACAATATATCCAAAGGTGTTTCTGCAAAAAGTAAATAAAGGAATGATATTTAGAAGTAACTTTGTTGTGGGAGGAAATTGCCCTCAGGCTTGAATAGTTTGGCTTTTTCTTTTACTCTTACCAATGAATTAGCCTCATTGTTTCATAAATGGCAAAATCTAACGTCTTGTAGAACCTTTTGTGGATCACAACTCTCTCCTATGACTTTTTACTCTTCCCAGTTATAGGATTATTTCTGCACATGATTTTCTTTTAAAACATCACAGAAGGTGTGGAGTAATATCAATGATAAAAATCAGGTAAAAGTCAAACATGAAACTACCTCTTTTCCCAAATTTTATTAACACCTATTAGAATTGTAATCAAGGATGTTTATGTGACTTTAACAATAATTAGAAACTAGAATCATTTTTTTTAAAAAAAGAGATTGCAAATTTTAAATAATTTTTAAAAATTTAACATGAAAGCAAACGCTATAAGCAAAGTCAAATCTTACAAAAGTATTTGCAATTCATATCACAAATGAAGGATTAATCTCCCTTGTACACAAAGAGCATCTAAAAATCAAGGTGAAACATTCTAGTGGTAATAAAAATACATGGGTATGAACAGTTCACATACAGACAAAAGAAGATATAAGTAACTCTAAACAAATGAAAAGAGGTACAATCTCAATTATAATAAGAGAAATGCAAATTAACACTGAGATAGCATTTTACACTTACTGTCTTGGGGAGAAAACCCCCTAAATAGCATGTTTTGTTAGTGAGGCTGTTGGGAAATAGACACTCTTGTACATCACAGGTGGAAGTGTGAAATTGATATAACCCGAATAACCTTGAAGGGGAGTTAGTAAGATTTATCAAAATCACAGATGCCTTCACCCCTGACTCAGAAATCTCATTGCTAAGAATCTTGCCTGTAGATATCCCTATACAAGTACAAAATGATATACAGAGAAAGTTATTCATTGTGACATTGTTTGTAATAGCCAAAGGATGGAAACCACCCAAGTGACAGCAATAGGGTATTTGGTTGAATAAAGTATTATACATTCTCAGAATGTAGTAACATGCAGCTATAAAAAAATAAAAAAATAAAAAATGAAACAGATTGCTGTGTACTCAGATGAAGAGTGGATAGATCTCTAGGACAAAGTACTTTAAAAATATAAGAGACAGAACACTTATGTAGTCTGATACTGTTTGTGTAAGAAATGGGGTGATAAAAGTATATATATATTTTTTTCTTATAATTACAAAAGAAATATTTTGGAACATAACTCTCTGGTGATTCCTTTGCTCTTTGATGGTATAAACAAATATTTTGTAAAAATTGTTACCTATAGGAGATGGAGAAAAAGGAGGTAGAAGATATACTTTCAGTGAGATATTTTCTGTACACAAAAACTGAAAATAAATTTTAGTAGTAATAACTATTGTTATTTTGAAATGATTTCCTTCATGTTTCTTTATATAAAATAAAGAAGAAATTATATAAATGTTAAGATTAAAGATTTTTAGAAAATTTCAGTTATGAAATCAAGTTGTTAAGTCAAAACAACACAATATTAAAAATGAACTGTAAATATCAATATGAACTAGTAGTTTAAAAAACATTTTTGGTTATCTAGCACTGAAATTTCCTAGAAAGAGGGTCACCTTGCAGCATCCACACTCCTCATGCCCAGAGTTTGGTTTTTAGTATCATTGACCTCTAAAAAAAAAAAATCAGGATTCTTTAAAAAAATATCTGATTTCTGGTTTGGGGCAAGGAGAGCACAGGTTGATGAGTAAAGAGGTGTTCATAGATTAATGGGTCCATATCAAATGGTATAGAATCTAACTTGTGGGGTCTCCAACTGGTCAAAAATTCAACAGTTTGAGAATCAAAAAGAATACTGACATTAAATCTATGAAAATCAATGAGTTTACAAGAATGATCACAGAGAAAGAAAAAAAATGGGTCACCATTTGAAGGGACTTTTGAACCGAACCGACTTTGACAATTGGTGGTTTAAAGATGGAAATTAAACATTTATTCTGTCTTTCCAAGAATTATACTTCTTGGAAAGTAGTTTACCAAATAGTCCCAGTTGGAAAGGGAAAACGCTACAGAAAAGTGACAATTGATGTACAAGAAAACATTAATATATTTAGAAATCATTATGTGACTACAAATAGAAATATTGATTCAGACACATCAATGTTTGCTAATTAATAAGGATGGATTTTCTCCATCTGCCATTATGTCCCAAAGGTCTTCATGTTAAAGTCATCAGATGAACGGTTAATGAGGAAGTAGTTGTAAGTATAGTGCCAAAAAAACGCCCCACAGTACTCAAGGGGG
>CAUYRT010032486.1:0-22101 GCA_963574885.1 Lepilemur ruficaudatus | reverse complement strand
GCCTAGCTCACAGCAACCTCAAACTCCTGGGCTGAAGCCATCCTTCTGCCTCAGCCTCCCAAGTAGCTGGGACTACAGGCATGCGCCACCATGCCCGGCTAATTTTTTCTATATATATTTAGTTGTCCAATTAATTTCTTTTCTATTATTAGTAGAGACAGGGTCTTGCTCTTGCTCAGGCTGGTTTTGAACTCCTGACCTTGAGCAATCCACCCACCTCGGCCTCCCAGAGTGCTAGGATTACAGGCATGAGCCACCGCGCCCAGCCCTTATTGTTGAATTTTAAGAATTCTTTGTGTATTTTGGATTACAGTCCTTTATCAGATATGTCTTCTTTTGAAAATATTTTCTCCCAGTCTGTGGCTTTTCTTTTCATTGTCTTGATAGTGTCTTTCACAGAGTAGAAATGTTTCATTTTAATGAAGTCTAGCTTACCAATTCTTTCTTTCATGGACTGCCCCTTTGGTGTTGTATCTAACAGGTCATTGCCAAACCTAACATCATCTAGATTTTCTTCTATGTTATCTTTTTTTTTTTTTTGAGACAGAGTCTTGCTCTGTTGCCTGGGCTAGAGTGAGTGCCGTGGCGTCAGCCTAGCGCACAGCAACCTCAAACTCCAGGGCTCAAACAATCCTTCTGCCTCAGCCTCCCAAGTAGCTGGGACTACAGGCATGCGCCAGCATGCCCGGCTAAATTTTGTATATATTTTTTAGTTGGCCAATTAATTTCTTTCTATTTATAGTACAGATGGGGTATAGTACAGATGGGGTATCGCTCTTGCTCAGGCTGGTTTTGAACTCCTGACCTTGAGCGATCCTCCCACCTCGGCCTCCCAGAGTGCTAGGATTACAGGCGTGAGCCACCGCGCCCGGCCTATGTTATCTTATTGGAGTTTTATAGTGTTGCATTTTACATTTAGGTATGTGATCCATTCTGAGTTATTTTTATGAAGGGTATAAGGTCTGTGTCTGTATTCATATTTTTGCATGTGGGTGTCCGGTTCCTGCACTATTTGTTGAAAAGACTATATATAACGTATTCTACATTATATCACCTTTGTTCCTTTGTAAAAGATCAGTTGACTATATTTTTGTGGGTCTAATTCTGGACTCCCTGTTCTGTTCCATTGATCTATTTGTTTATTCTTTCACCAATACTGTACTTTCTTAATTACTGTAGCTTTAAAGTAAGTCTTCAAGTCAAGTAGTGTTAGTCCTCCAATTTTGTTTTTCTCATTCAATATTGTTTTGGCTATTCTGGGTCTTTTACCTCTCTGTATAAACTTTAGAATTTGTCAATATACACAAGATAACTTGTTGGAATTTTGATTGGGATTGCATTGAAGCTATAGATCAAGTTGAAAAGAATTGACATCTTGACCATATTGAGTGGAATGAACATGGAATTTCTCTCCATTTATTTAGTTGCTCTTTGATCTCTTTCGTCAGAGTTTTATAGTTTTTGTCACATAAATCTTGTTCTTATTTTGTTAAATTTATACCTAGGTATTTCATTTTGGTGGGTGCTAGTATAAATTGTATTGTGTTTTTAACTTCAGATTCCACTTTTCATTGCTGGTACTGTACATAGGAAAGTAATTAACTTTTGGATATATTAACCTTGTATCTTGCAGCCTTGCTATAATCACTTATATTTCCAGGAGGATTTTTTCTTGATTCAGATTTTCTGTATAGATTATTATGTTATCTGTGAACAAAGACAATTTTATTTCTTTCTTCCTAATCTGTATGCCTTTCATTTCCTTTTTTTGTCTTTTTGCATTAGCTAGGACTTCCAGTACGATGTTGAAAAGCAGTGGTGAGAGGGGATATCTTCGCTTTGTTCCTGATTTTAGGGGGAAAGTTTTGAGTTTCTCATCATTAAGTATGATGTTAGCTGTAGGTTTTTTTTATAGATATCCTTTATCGAACTGAAGAAGGTCCCCTCTATTTCTAGTTTATTAAGAGTTTTTATTGTGAATGTGTGTTGGATTTTGTAAAATGATTTTTATACATCTATTGATATGATCACATGATTTTTCTTCTTTAACCATTGATGTGATAGATTATGTTAATTGGTTTTCAAAAATTGAACCAGCCTTATATAGTGGGAATAAATCCCACTTGGTCATGGTGTGTAATTATTTTTATATATTGTTGGATTCAATTCACTAATATTTTGTTGAGGATTTTTACATCTGTGTTCATGAGATATATTGGTCTGTAGTTTTCTTTTCTTGTAATGTCTTTATCTGGTTTTGGAATTAGGGTAATTCTGGCCTCATAAACTGAGTTGTAAGGTATTCTCCCTGCTTATATCATCTGAAAAATATTGTAGAGAACTGGTAAAATTTCTTCCTTAAATGTTTGGTAGAATCTACCAGTCCACCTATCTATGCTTGATGCTGTCTATTTTGTAAGATTATTAACTATGGATTCAATTTCTTTAATATACATAAGCCTATTTAGATTATCTATTTCTTCTTGTGTGAATTTTGGCAGATTGTGTCTTTTAAGGAATTGGTCCATTTCATCTAGGTTACCAAATTTGTGGGCATAAAGTTGTTCATAGTATTTATTATTATATAATAAATAAATATGTGGCATGTTAGGTGATAGGTACTTTGGGAAGATAAAAACCAGAGCCAGCTAAAGAAAATCAGTAGAGCAGGCAGGGGATAGGGTTGTAGTATTATAGAATTTGATAAAAGGGGTGATCAGGATAGTTTTTATTGAGAAAAAAATTTTGAAGAACCACTTGAAGGAACTGAGGGAGAAAACTATGCTGATATCTAGGTAAAGAGTTTTGCAGGCAGAGGATAAAACTAGAGCAAAGGCCCTTATGTGGGAGATTTTTGGTGTGCTCAAAGAACAGCAAAGTGAGACCAGTATGATTGGAGTGGAGAGAGCTAGGAGACGAGTTGTAAGAGATGAAGCAGAGAGATAAGGCAGGGTAAGATTATGTTGTTCCTTATAGACCACTGTGAGAAGAGATATCACTCTGGCTGCTGGGTGGCAAATAGACTGGGTGGGGGGAGATTCCAGATCATGTGGATTTGTGTAGACCACTGTAAGGATTTGGGCTCTAACTCTGAGTGGGATAAGGACATTGCAGTGTACTGAGTGGTGGAGAGACATGATAGGGCTTACGTTTTAACAGGATCACTGCTGTGTTAAGAAGAGACTGAAGAGAGGCAAGGGTGGAAGTAAGAGAACCAGTTAGAAGACTAGTATAATAATCAGGCAAGCTATAATGGTGACTGACACTAGGGTAGTAGCTTTTGAATTTGATAAAAGTGGTTGGTTTCTTGATATATCTTGAAGATAGAACCTCAAAGACTGGATGTGCAATATAAGAGACAACTGGAGTCAATTATAACTTTATGGTTTTTGGCCTGAGAAACTGAGACAGGGAAAGGAACAAGTGAAACAAGTTGGATTATGGGGCAGACTGGGAAGTTGTTTTTAGATATGTTGTGTTTGAGGTGCGTATTAGATGTCCCAGGGAAAATGTCAAGTAAGTTTTTAGAAATATGAGTGCAAAGGTCAGGTGAGAGGCCTAGGCTGGGGTTTATGAATTTGTCAGCACACAGACGGTAAATCTAAGGGACTAGATGAGATCACCAAGAGAATGAGTATACAGAAAAGAAAAGGACCAAGGATTGAGCCTAGAGTCCTACAACATCTACAGATCGTTGACAAGAGGAGGAACCAGCAAAAGAAACTCTGAACAAGTGACCAGTGAGGTAAGAGGAAATCCAACAGGGTGAGATTCTGACAGAGACTCTTGTTTTCCAGGTGTCTGTTTTGCGGGAGCGTGAATGTGACTCCATTCCTGGTGTCTTCCTTCACTTTGATCCCACCTGCATTCTGTCTGTCATAAATCCCTTAACACGTTACCTGCCCTGTGAGTTGTATTTAACTCACGCTGGTTTTGAGTGCGGGGCCTCGTGAAGTATATGTAACTCACATGTCTCTTCATCTTGGAAGGCACATGAACTATTTTTCGAGTTGCGTATAACTCACACAGAAAACAATAAAAAATAACAAATTTTTCATTAAATTAGAAAGGATTATTTTGTTTTCAAAGTTTTATTCTATTTTCATAATAAAACACTGCGGTTCCAAGGAAAAAATTTTTTTTCTAGGCCAGGCACGGTGGCTCACGCCTGTAATCCTAGCACTCTGGGAGGCCGAGGCGGGTGGATGGCTCAAGGTCAGGAGTTCGAAGCCAGCCTGAGCAACAGCGAGACCCCATCTCTACTAAAAATAGAAAGAAATTAATTGGCCAGCTAAAAATAGATAGAAAAATTAGCCGGGCATGGTGGCACATGCCTGTAGTCCCAGCTATTGGGGAGACTGAGGCAGGAGGATTGTTTGAGCCCTGGAATTTGAGGTTGCTGTGAGCTAGGCTGACGCCACGACACTCACTCTAGCCCAGGCAACAGGGCAAGACTCTGTCTCAAAAAAAAAAAAAAAATTTTTTTTTTTCTAGTGAAGCAGTGAATGTGTTAAACTGTCTGGCACATGGATAACACTTACACCTTTTATGCAGGGTTTTCTCTATATTTGTGTTCTTTGGGGATTTCAAAAGGGATCTGGTAGTGGAAACGGAATTATGGGCCTGTGTTCATACTTGCAAGTCCCACAATAAGAAATTATTCCATAATAATTTCTAGGATTTAAGTACGGTCTGTGTTCCAGGCACCATTCTGAGTCTTCTACATGCGTCTAACACATCTAATCTTTCCAGCAGTCTTATGAAATAGGTTCTATTATTGGTCTCATTTTACAAATGAGGAAACTGAGACACAGGAGGGTAAGTAACTTGTCCAGTGTCACACAGCTAATAAGTGATAAGAGTTGGGATTTAAAACTAGACAGTCTGACTCCAGAGTAGCTTTTAACTTATTTATCTTTCAACATATATAAGCATAGATATGATATATACATACATACATGTGTATATAGAAAATAAATACTCTTAATTCCGTGAGTCTCCATCACATCTTTTAAGCTGGGAGTTATCTTTGCACTTTAAGATGATGTTGACTTTGCAGTTTATTTCTCAAAGGCAGCCTGATTTTTTCATACCTCCAAGTTCTTAGGGGCTGCTGTGCTCTGGCCCCATATGCTGAAAGCACTTGCTGGACTTCTCTGTAGCACTCAACATGATTGGCCATTCTCTCCTTCCTTAGGCTACCATGGCACTGTGCCCCCCTAACTTTCTTCATTACTCTGTGGTTGTTCTTTCTCAAGATATTTCACTCTCATCTTTCTGCTCTTTGAATCTTGAGATTCTCCAGGGTTTTGTACTTAAACTTCTTTCAGCCCTTGCAACCTAGATAACCTCATCTACTCTTATGGTTTTGACTGCCATTTCTAAGCTGCTAATTCCCCCAAGTCATATCTCATTTGAGTCCAGGTCCTTATATCTTGCTGCTTTGTGGGCATCTCCTCATTCATTTCAGCAATTATTTTAAATTTTTATGCCACACTGTTTGTCACATCCATCTGACAAATCTCTAATCCTGAATTAATCCAACTGCCCTCTCTCTCCATGTCTGTAACTGAGTGGCTGACTACTGCTATAGAAAACCACAGTCATCAATTCATGGTCACAGATCTCAAATGGACACTCAATGCTACTGCACAATGCTATTGATTCTCTGTTCACCCAATTCTCCCACTCATCACAAGGGATATTTCAAACCTTCTCTCATCTCCTCAAACCTCCAGCTCTGCCTCCACTATCTCTAAGATCAGAAGATTTAAGTAATAAATGCAATAAGCACTTGTTAATTACTTGCTATATCTCCTCCTAATTCACAGAGAGAACCAAAGCCATCAGGTGGAAACTGCCTCAAAATCTGGTCTGATTTTCCATCTGTTGGGGGAATGTCTTCTGACTGCCCCACTAGACTTAATGGCGAGCCTTGCTTATAGAAACTATGTATTATACTTTTCTGCCTCACTGGAGCTGAGCACAGGGCCCTGGGATATATGGAGACTTGGACCCTAGTTTCAACTGATATTATCCTGCATTTCTCACCACCTTGGCTTGTTTCTTGCAGCTGATGTAGAAGGCCAACCCTTGAGACACCGAGACAAGCGGCTTAGTTTAAATTTGGTAAGTTTGGCACTTGGGCTCCTTTAAGCCTCAATTTTACCAAAAATATCCTGACCTATATATAATCCCTTCAAGTCTTTTGAGACCCAGCATTCTGAATCTCTGAAGACTCTTCTAGTCTCCCCTTAACACTTGAACTTGTTTGGGAACTACTGGACTTAGTGTTCTGTAAGAGCCCTGCCAGTTCTAATGTTCTAGATACTTGTTCAACTTGGGGTAGCTACTTATGGCATCACATTATGCTTAAAGGATTTGCATAAATTCATAACCTTCTGTCTTCCAGCATCAGATCTGGGAGAGTCAATCCTGTATACACACAATTATTCCAGATGCAGAATTTGAGCTAGAGGCTTGTCCAACTTTCCTGAGGAAGTTTAGGGTTATTCTTGGATAATTTGGAACTGAAACCATATCTGCAGCCTTGGCTGCCCACTGGTAGCAGTTTCCATGATTGGTCTGTGGTTCCCAATCTGTACCTATTCTCTTGCAGCCAAGCAGGTTCTCCCCGATGTGCCCCACAGCTTCAGCCAGTGCTGAAGACGGCTACATGCCCATGAGCCCCCAGGCCACTGTCTCTGGTCTTGGATCCCACTGCAGCCCTGATGACTACATTCCAATGAGTTCAGGAAGCATGACAAGCCCGCTACCTGAGCTACCTGCAGACCTGGAGCCTCCTCCAGTGAACAGAGATCTCAAGCCTCAGAGGAAACGTAAGGCACTTGACCAGGCCTGCTGTACATGGGGAGGGGAGCAAAGTCCTGGTGGATGCATAGAAAAGGTTTCCTTCCTGACCCTCTCAGGGAAGGAAGAGATAGGGAAACCATCCCAGAGGGCTGGAAAATATAAAGGCAATAAAGAAGTGGCTGGGATGGAATGGGAAGTGCTAGGGTACCTTGTTGCCCCAGATTGTCATGGTAAAGGAGTCAGAAAATTTATAGGCACTGTGGCCCTGCAAATACAGCCTACGAAGCCAAGTTCATTCCAGAGGTCTTATCTTTGGCTATTTCTCTAACAAAGGCCCAAGAATAAGTGATGATGGATTGGAATGGAATCCACCTGGGGTATCTTCATTTAGATAGCACTTGGATGTATTCATAGTGTCAGCCTTCTGTAAAGCAGCCAAGGATAGCCTTTGACACCAATTCCTGAAGGTCAGACTTGGTCACATACAATTTATCATTCACTGCTCTGTGCATGCCCATCAGCAGAGGTGTTTGGAAGTAGGAGTGTTACTCTCAGGCAACTTCTCTGGTCTACTAAGCAGCATGGACAGACAGGGAGGTAGGAGAAGAGAGAAAGAGGAAAAGCAGGTCAAAGCAACTGGTTAATTTCATTCTTGCCCTGCCTCACCTGCCCAGTCAGCTGTGTGAGTACAAGGAAGCCTTTGGTATAATGACTATGATCTGACACTCCATCTGGTCCATTCCAACCTCTCTTTGCTCTTTGGAAAAACTACCTCTTCAGGTGGCCATGCCCAAAGCTGCTACCTAAGCCCCCTACTCATGATTGGTCCATTCTCATCACACCCACTTAAATTTGAGTCAAACCACATTTACACATTTGCAGTGTGTTTGCTGTGTGTGTGGTGCTATGTTAGGCACTGGGCAGGATGCAAAGATGAGGTTCTTCATTCTGAGGGGAGGAAGCCATGTAAAAACCACCTGGATGAAAAAGTAGAATTATGAAGTCAGTACTAAATAGGAGAAAAGACCTGTCTTTTGAGGTTCTGAGGAAATAACCATTCATTCTGGTCAGAAACAATTTCACAGGGGCCTGTAACTTTGAAGTAGATATTAATGTTCCACTCAATTAATTTTCTACGGCAGTGCCATCCAACAGAACTTTCTTGAAATTTGGCTAGTGCAACTGAGGAACTGAATTTTAAATTTTAATAAATTTACATATATGTATAAATAGCCACATGTGGCTAGTGGTCACTATATTGGACACTGCAGCTCTATATATGGCCTTTAGAGAGGCAGACAGAAGATGTTTGGTGGACTCAGGGCTGGAGATTTAGTAAATGGATGCAGAGGTGGATGCCCAGCCCAGGAGGAGTGGGTTCTGGAATGAACACTGCAGCCCAGGAGGGAGAGGGCAGTTGGTGAAATGGGGAGGTGGCTGGTGAGTGAAACTTCTCCCCACAGACTTCATGACACATGTGCCCTTTCCAGCCCAGCCACTTGCCAGGTCTGAGGCTCCTGGGAAACTAATTGGGCAGCAGGAAGGTTGCTGTCCTAGGCTGTGGTGACATGGAGGGGAATTAGAAGTCTCTACACATGTAATCTAGTAAAGGCGGTGATAAAGGAAGACACGCAGGATGGGCCACTGAGATAGAACAAGGGTTAGGGCAGATGCCACATGCTTCTCTAGATGCTGAGGCTACTGCAGTGAACACACCAGATAAACACTTGTCCTCCTAGAGCACAGTCTAGACCTGAATCAAGTAATTATAGATGAATATATCATCACAAACTGGGGGAAGTGCTGTGAAGGGTAAGTACAAGAATCTATGAGAGCCCATGATATGGGGCCTGATTGTGTCTGGAGGTCAAAGGCCTCCCTAAGCATGGGACATTGAGCTGAGATCTGAATGAGTAACTGGGCAAAGAGATGGGGAAGAATGTTCTAGGCAGAAGGACCATTGGGTAAACAGTGAGTTGGAAGTGGGGAAGACTAGAATCTGGGTGATCATCTCTGCCTGTGATAAGAAGGGTAAATTTTCATTTTAGATATGTCATGTGTGAGGTAGGTGCTGGGATTCCGCAAGGTCCAAGACTTTTGTCTGTGCATTACATACAGTGAGTTCCCAATAAATGTATTTTGACCAAATGTGTCACCACGTTGTTACCTCCAGCAGGTAATGCGACCATTTGCTTGGTCTTTACTCTCAGTGGGGCAGGGAAGAGGAGGATGGTGAAATTCACACCCATTATCAGTGCTGCCTGTCAGTAAATTTGGACTTGGTGTACTAGGAAAGTTTACTGCCTTTAGATTCTGGCCTTGAACTCCTGAGAACTAAGCATACTAGATGTTGTGTGCTGTCTTGTAGCACGGCCACCTCCCCTGGACCTGAGAAACCTCTCCACTATCCGGGAACACGCATCTCTAACCAGGACCCACACTGTACCTTGGTAAGTTTCTGATTGTTCAAAGGCACATTGTGCAGCATAGATACCCCCGGGATTAGTTAAGCCTCTTTGATTAAATGTAGTTGAAGCCCGTTCTATCTAGCTTAAGCCAAAGGAGGGGTGAGGTTTATTATCAAGAGCCAGAGGTGTTTTATAGATCGCAAAGGAAGGAATATAACTGAGTCACCCAGGATACTGGAACCAGGAACTGGAGTGTTGTCGGGAACCCAAGACACCTGCTTCTGTCTTCACATTTGCTCCTTCCTTTGTCTTTGCAGAATTGGGTAGGAGAAGGGAGTTCTCAGGGAAGGAGTGATGGTGATGGTTCATGGGCTGGATAGACAAACCTCAAAATGTACTTGCACTCTTTCATCTCACCTTTTAGAAATTGCATTTTCAGAGTCCTGAGCCCAGGAGTTTCTTGGTTCACTCTAATGCCATAGGACATAATCACTTTGTAAAGCAGAATTCTACAGTGAGCTGTATTTCCAGCTAAGACTGCAGGGAAACTCACTCTGTGCTTGACTCTGGAGGAGGATGGAAGTTGATTCACACAGTCTTCTTGTCTTATCAGAGGAATGGCCTTACTTCCTTACTTTTCCTGGTTACTTTGAATGGAAATAAGAGGGCCCAAAAGGAGCTTTTTTTTTTCTTTTTTGCTAAATTATATGATGCCTTGGTCTGTTTCTGGAAAGCTCATAAGCTATGTCTCTTAGAGCCTCATAGAGGCTCATAGAGGGCCTGGAAAAGAGCAGCCTTTGTGAGTTGGGATCCAGTTGCCCCAGAGTGGGACAGAAACTGCTGGGCAGCCTCTGCTTCTTCAGAAATTGCTCTGGCCGGAAGGAAGCTGTGTCTGGAAGAGGGGGGCAGAAACCCCATGGGGGCCATGTCAGTTCCTGGCTGGCTTTCAGAGCAGCTGTAAGACATTGCTTTGACCTCATCTATATTTTCGTTCTTAGCAATCGAACCAGCTTTCTCTCTCCAGAAAGAAATGGTATTAATCCTGCAAGATTTTTTGCCAATCCTGTTTCCAGAGAAGAGGAAGAAAGCTACATCCATATGGTAATGTATATTTTTCACGCTCTTCTTATTCTTCACCCCAATCTACATTCTTGCAAGTTCATTATAACGGAAGCATCCTTCAGAAAGCCCTGTGCAATCTTAAAACGATCACTTGATTGTAAAACCAGGTCACAAGCTTTTCCCAACTGGGAACAAATTGATTTGAAGCTGTTTTCTTTCCTGCAACATTCAACTCCTCATATCGTTTTGAGACCACAGTATTTCAAGAGAACCCAGGGCTGAGGCATGCGAAACAGGAACATGGAAATGCCAGAAATTCTTTTCACCAAGGTTGTGATGTACCTTTTGACCCCAGTAGGTTTGTAGTTCCCTGGGTGTCCAGAGTCTAGGCTGTGTGTCCTCCCTTCCACCAAAACACCTGGTAGCCCTGCCATCATTGTCTCTGAACTTTCCTGAAGGATGAACCACTGAGAATCCCCTTGGGGAATGTACAGTGCCCTGGGCCATGGATGTATCTTAGCTTCTGGACACTACTGTTGAGGGCGTCTTTCTGTAGACCTGAGTGGATAGAGACCTGACCTTTCTATCCTTTGATCAACCATTCACAGTTCAAGAGTCCTAATGTCTCTCTCCTGCCCTGTTGTGCCTTCTGTTCTCTTCATCTTAGATGCTACTTGGAGCATAGGTTTTTGAAGATGGAGAGGGGCCTCTAGCACCTCTGGCAATCAGCTGCACTTGAACCAGGACTTTGCCCATTCTGCAATTTAGAAATATAGGAAACTCTAGAGAATGCTTCTGTTTGAACTATGAAATTTTGAAAAGAGGTCTTAGAAGGACAATGTTCAAGGCACTGTGCTATGTACTACTCTTGAGAAGATAATTCTACCCTCCTATATGTGAGGATAATAGGCACTTGAAAATCTAAAAATAGTAATCGCTAGTAAAGCAATAATTAAATGCTTCATTTTGCTTTTTTATTTGATTAAAAGTGTGCTGTAAGTGCACTTAACCATATACAGATGGAAAGTGACTCATATACAAAGCTGCTGTGGTCTTCCCAGTATTTCTCACACTTAGTAATGGCCCTTGGGAAACTTCTAGAAGAAAACACTCTTACAAGGGATGCTGAACAGCTGCATTCTGTCTCCAGAGAACAGAAAATGGAAGTGAATCTAAAATCTAAAGGAAGCAAGTGCACAGTCATTCCAGACACCAACAGTTCGTTTCTGATCTTTGAGGTTGTGAGAAAGACCAGTATTTCATTAACAATATAGTTAGGGATTGAGTGTTTGCCTGGGCTTATCACTGATCAGTGACTGTCCATATGCATCACAGTAGATTAGGAGCCCAGAACACTAGCTGAAGGTAGCTGTGAGGGAATGGCCATATAAAAATGTTTAAAGGCTATCTCATCTCATTCAATTATGTTTTTGTTAACTTCAGTAATAAGATATGATTTTGATTTACATTTTTTCATTTGTGCCACACAACAACCCTATTTGGAAGTCAAAAATAATATGATTTGACTCTTTAATTTTAACAAGTTTTTTTTTTTTTTTTTTTAGACAGAGTCTCGCTCTGTTGCCCAGACTAGAGTGCTGTGGTGTCAGCCTGGCTCACAGCAACCTCAAACTCCTGGGCTCAAGTGATCCTTCTGCCTCAGCCTCCTGAGTAGCTGGGACTACAGGCATGCACCACCATGCCCGGCTAATTTTTTCTATTTTTGGTAGAGACAGAGTCTCACTGTTGCTCAGGCTGGTCTTGAACTCCTGATCTCAAACGATCCCCCCGCCTCGGCCTCCCAGTGTGCTAGGATTACAGGCGTGAGCCACCACACCCGGCCTCTTTTTTTCCCTTTATTGCCTTGCTTTTGGTGTCATATCTATGAAATCATTGCCAAATCCAATGCTGTGAAGATTTTCTCTTGATTTCTTCTGAGAGTTTTATGATTTTAGCTCTTATGTTTAAGCCTTTGATCCTTTTTGAGTTAATTTTTGTATATGTTATAAGGTTAGAGTCCAGCTTAATCCTTTTGCATATGGACTTCAAGTTTTCCCAGTACCATTTGTTTAAAAGATTGTCCTTTCCCCACATTGAATGGTCTTGGCACCTTTGTTGAAAATCAGTTGGCCAGATGTGCAAGAGTTTATTTCCAAGCTCTCCATTCTATTCCATTGGTCTATCTATCTGTCCTTATTGCCAGGGCCCCACTGTTTTAATTACTGTAGCTTAGCCTTGTAGTAAGTTTTGAAATCAGAAAGTGCAACTTTTCGAATTCTGTTCTTCTTTTTCAAGATTGATTTTGCTATTCGGGATCCCTGAAGATTCCATGTGAAATTTAGGATAGGTTTTTCTATTTCTGCAAAAAAATGCCATTTGGGATTCTGATGGGGAATACTTTGAATTTGCAGATTGTTTTTGTGTAATATTGTCATCTTAACAATATTAAGTCTTTCAATCATGAACACACATATCTTTTCATTTATTTATATCTCCTTTACTTTCTTTCAGCAATGTTTTTTTTAAATAAGGAAAACACCAAACATACTTTATTAGCACAAAAAAACAGCCATAACAAAGCACAGGAAACAGAAACACACATTAACAGTCAAAGGGTTAGTGTCACATACAAATGTAGCTTTTCTTTTTTGCAGCCTTGGCAATATCCATAGGGATATAAAATGACATTCTGTAGCTGCAGGTAAGGAAACTATGGAGCACTCACCAGTGGTACAGAGCACATTAACAAAAAGACACAAGAATGGATTTGGCTACTTTAGTGCAAAATGTCTAGGACAGAACTGTAAATTCAGTCCAATTACTAAGAAGCAAACACTAAAACTTGGTATAAGTTCCAAAAGAGCTCACTCAAGTAGTATTACATATTATTCTAAGTGACAAAAAGGTACTAATTAAAGTTATTTACAGATACAGCGGTTGTATAATACCTTTTAAATCTGCAATTTAGGTTTCAGATTTTCCATTAAGAATTAACTACACTGAAATTCTATAAATTATACTTAAGGAATTCAGCTATAAGAGTTTACAACAAAAAGATAAATGCTGCCATCCAAATTATTAATTACAGTATAATAAAAATGTCAACATTAGCAACCACTGTAGTTACTGTTATTTGACTTGTTTGGGCATCTTCTAGTCTCATTTTCTTCATGGTTCACAAACTCATGATGGGCACAGGAAAAGGTCCAACTTTTATTAAATAATTAGATGGCACGTGTCAACTTAAAAAAATCACATGCAAGACACTACCGTGTAGCAGCTATTCAAATATCTGTTTTAAGTTAAAGCATTCATTGAAAAAATTAATACCTAGGGCCTTTAAATAAAATTCTACTACTTCATAAGTATGAAAATTTTAAGAACTACTATATAGAAAACCTGGTTTACTTAACAGTACTTTTTTCAGAAGAGAAAAAGAGTCTGACTATAAAGTACATCAATACTTAAGTGAACTGCATAATACCCTTGTGGCCAGAAATTGCAGTTTTTTCTAAATTATAAAAGGAAGGCAGTCTTTTATTTCTTGGACTTCCAAGGCTTGATTTATGGTAACTAAAAACATCACTACTTTTGGAAGGTTGTAGAGAAACTCTTAGAAAAGAATAATTTCAAACATTAGTCACACTGTTGAAATACTCATCCAATATTGATAATTTGTTCTTTGGTAAGAAATGGAATTCTTCATAACAAATGCCCCAGAGTTGCCTCACTCAGTTACTACAGCCATTAAAAACAAAACCGTTAGCTAAATCAGCAAAATGTTTTTGTAGTCTTACTGAACACCTGTAGCTCTATCCTCTGTTGTTCCAGTAGGCACCACGTTTATCTGAATGAGTAACAGCAGACTGCATCTGACAGACACTAACATTAAGCTTACACACTGTATGAAAAAACCTAGCACTGACATGTGTGCTTGCTATAGGTGTACTGTCTGATGTACATGAAAGCAGACCTAGTTGATACCCTTTGGGGACAGAAGCATTTACTTTGCCTTAACCAGTTCTCTTTCTAACCAGCGAAACCTAACTTTTTGTTTATTTAATGATAGTCCTTTAAAAAACTCCTGTAACATTGATGGTAAAGGGAGCCCACCAATTCCATCATAGGTAGTGCACCTGCAGATTACTGCACGACAGATGTACTGCAGGCTCAAAGGAGAAGTCCTACTGAGTGATATAGTAAGCAATGGTCAGAAAAACGTGCAAGAACTGGGATCTTTACAGTGTTATAAAAGTGCTGTTACAGTGGAGGAGTGACATACACATGGGTCATGTGCATCAAAACTAAAGTTCAATTTGGGCATGCAGGGATTTGTTGTAGTGGCGGAAGCTCACAATGAAGAGGTAGTCCTCTTGCACAGAATCCCTGAGCAAAAATGTGCCTTCAGGCTTCCCTCCCCACCTCAGAAATGTTTTATAGTTTTCCGTGTACAAGTCTGTCTTCCTGGTTAAATTTATTCCTAAGTATTTTATTCTTTTGATACAATTCTTTGATACAGTTGTTTTCTTTTTTTTTTTAATTTACAAGCTGTTGTAAACGTGCAGTGAAATTGTTTTCTTAATTGCCTTCTGGGATTGTTCATTGTTAGTGTATAGAAGTGCAACTTATTTTTGGATGTTGATACTATATCCTGCAACTTTGCTGAATTTATTTTTTTCATTCATTATTAGTTTTTATGTGAAATCTTTAAAGTTTTCTATATATAGGAGCATATCATCAGCAAATAGAGATTATTCTACTTCTGTCTTTCCAATTTGGATGGCTTTTTTCTTGCCTAATTGCTTTGGCTAAGACTTCCAATACTTTATTGAATAGAAGTAGCAAAAGTGGGCATCCTTGTCTTATTCCTGATTTTAGTGGCCGTTTACAGGTTTTTTCGTGGATATAAGTTATCATTTGTCTAGGACAGTAGTTCTCAACCAGGGGTGATTTTGCTCCTCAAGGGACATTTGGTAATGTCTAGAGACATTTTTGGCTGCCACAACCTGGAGTGGAAGGGGTGGTGCTACTGGCATCTAGTGGGAAGAGTTCAGAGATGTTGCTACACAACCGATAATGCACAACCTCCACAACAAAGAACTATCCAACCCAAATGTCAATAGTGCCACTGTTAAGAAACCCAGCTCCAGGGTAAATACTCAGAAGTGGGGATGCTGAGTCGTCAACTATATGTTTAACTGGGTCATCAATTGTTCATTTAACTTTATAAGATACTACCAAAATGTTTTCCACAGTGACTGTACCATTTTGAGCTCCCACCAGCAATTTATGAGAGTTTCAGTTGCTCCACCTCCTTGCCAGTATACAAGATATTACCAGTTTTTTTTTCCTTTAGATATTCAATAGGTCTGCAGTGTATTCAGTGTGATTTTAATGTGTACTTCCCTAATGGCAAATGTTGTTGAACATATTTTTGTGTGCTTACTTTCCATCCATATATCTTCTTTGGTAGAGTACCTTTTTTGCCCAATTTTTAATCAAGTTGTTTGTTTTCTTACATTGAATTTTAAGAGTTCTTTATATATTCTGAGTACAAGTCCTCCAATGGATATACAGTTTGCAAATATTTTCTCCGAATTTGGAGCTTGTCCTTTCATTCTCTTCTGTCTTTTGCAGAGCAAATATTTTAAAATTTAATTAACTCTTATTTATTGATTTTGTTTCTTTCATGGATTGTTATCATGTCTAAGAACTCTTTGCCCAACCCTAGTTCATTAAGATTTTCTCCTATATTTTCTTCTAAAATTATTATGGTTTTATATTTAGGCCTATAATCCATTTTGAATTAGTTCTTTTTATAAGATGTGAAGCTGAAGTTGATTTTTTGCATGGGGATGTCCAAATGTTCCACTACCATTTGTTAAAAAAACAATCCTTTCTTCATTGTATTGCCTTTGCACTTTTGTAAAAAAAATCAGTTGGGTATACTTGTGTAGAATCTCTATTCTGTTCATTATCTATCCCTTTGCCTATACCACACAGTTGTGATTATTGTAGCTTTATAGTAAATCTTAAAATTAGGAAGTATATTTTATCCAACTTCATTCTTATTTTTTAAATTTGTTTTTGTTATTCTATTTTCTTTGTCTTTCCATATAAATTTTAGAATCAGCTTTTCTTTATCTACAAAATATCTTGATAAGATTTTTTATTGGAATGGCACTAAATATAAGCAAATTTGAGAATTTGAGAATTAACATCTTTACTATACTGAATCTTTTAATTAACAAATACAGTATGTTTTTCCATTTATTCAGATTTTCTTTGATTTCTTTCCTCAGAATTTTGTAATTTTAACATATATATCTTACACAGGTTTTATGAGTTTATATCTAAGTATTTCATATTTGGAGCTATTATTAATGGCATTTTTGTAATTTTAGCTTCCCGTGGTCCATTGATAGTATATAGAAATATGATCAATTTTTGTGTTTTCATCTTGTTTCCTGAAACATTGCTAAATTCACTTATTAGGTTTTTATTTTCTTTATATTTCTTTATATTTCTTGGGATTTTCTGTTTACGTAATCATGTCATCTGTGAATATAAAATTTCTTCATTTCCATTCTGTATGCTCTTTATTTCTTTTGATTGCCTTATCACCAGGCTAACATTTCCAGTACAATGTTGAATAGATGTCTTGTTTGCCATCTTAGGGGAAAAGCATTCAGCCTTTAACTATGAAGTACAATGTTAGCTGTTTATAGACGTTCTTTATCAGATTAAGGAAGCTCCCTTCTATTGCTAGTTTGCTGAGAGTTTTATCATGAATGGATGTTGAATTTTATTAAACACTTTTTTTGCATTCATTAGTATGATCATTTAGTTTTCTTTTTTACACTGTTAGCATCGTGGATCATACTGATTTATTTTTGAACATTGAACCAGTCTTGTGTTCACTGAATAAATCCATTTGGTCATGGTATAGTATTCTTTCTATATGTTGCTAGATTTGATTTGCTAATATTTTCTGAGTATTTTTGTGCCTATGTTCATAATGAATGCTGAGCTGTAGGTTTTTATAGTGTTTTTGTGTGGTTTTGTTATCAAGGTAATGCTGGACTCCTCAGGAAATGTTCTCTCCTCTTCTATTTTTCTGGAATGGATTCTGTAGAATTAGTTCTATTTATTCTTTAGATTTTTCGTATAATTCACTCGTGAAAACATTGAGTGAATTTAATTTTTTTAAATATTTATAGGACCATTAACATTACCTATTTAATCTTGAGTGAATTTTGGTTATTTCCTAGGAGCTTTATAGTTTTATCCTCACATTTGGATTTATAATGCACCTTTAATTAATTTTTGTGTATGATGTGAGGTAGAGGTCAAGTCTCATTTTCTTCCCATTGTTCTGAACAGGAAGGATGGTCAAAATTACTTAATCCAACATTACTGGAAGTGGAGCTACATTTATTCTATTTTTTAAAAAATTTGATGGGGCACTGTGGTAGGCAAGGTAGCATGAAAAACACCCCTCATACAAAATATATTTATTTTATTCTTTTTTAAGAGACAGTGTCTCGCTCTGTTGCCCAGGCTGGAGTGCAGTCACATGATACTAGCTCACTGCAGCCTCAAATTCCTGGGTTTAAGTGATCCTCCCACCTCATCCTCCTGAATAGCTAGGACTATTGGCACATGCCACAAAACCCAGCTAATTTTATGTGTGTGTGTGTGTGTGTGTGTGTGTGTGTGTGTAGAGATAGGGTCTCACTATGTTGCCCAGGCTGGTCTCAAACTCCTGACCTCAAGTGATCACTCCCACCTTAGCCTCCTAGAATGCTGGGATTACAGGAATGAGCCACTCTACTCTGCCATAAAATATCTTAATGTGGTAGAGAATATATTTTTAAAAAACATTTTTAAAATCCAAAACTCAGCTGACAAGTATGGAAGGAAAATCTCTAGAGCCAAAAATGTTGAGAAATGACAAATCCTGAAAATAAACTAGAATTATAAATAATAGACTCAAATATAGAAGTAAGTAATTTTTAGAAATATTGGATTTTAAATATAAAATGAGTATGTTTGATATATTTAAAGAAATAAGATGAGGAATTAAAAGTTAGATTTAGTAACAATATACTATTAAAAATGGCCAGGTAGATTATAAAATATCATTTAGAACTTCTAGCCATAAAAATAGGGATGAAAGTAGAAACTCAATAGATAAGTTAAACAGACTAAACATACAAAGTGATTTAGTGAACTGGAAGATTATTATGAAGAAGTTACTAATAAATCAGGACAAGGAGATAAAAACATGGAAAATATCAAAGAAAGTTGAGACATAGAAGATAGGATGAGAAGGTCAAACATTTGTCCACTCAGAGTTGCAGGAGGAGATCATAGAAAAATAGGAGAGAAGCAATATGTAAAGGGATTATGACAGAGTTTCTCACAATTCATGATACCAAACCTGAGAAAGTCCAAAGACTCACAAGCAGGTTAGTGGTGGAGTGTAGATGGTGGGTATATATTTTTAATTTGGCTGATTGTTTGATAAAATTTTAAATAATAAGTTGAAAAAACAAACTCTACAAAAGTAAAATGAATAGTCAAGGAGAGAAATTGACAAAATAAACAACAAAATTAGAGAGGATCAACACAGCCATAATTGGCTCTTTAAAAAGACTAAAACTGAACAAAACTAATCAAGAGAAAGATACGGATATAAATAAATGATATTAAGAATACAAAGGGGATAATAATTGCAAATACATCAGAGATTACGTACGAGAATATTGTAAACTTTACACCAATAAATTTGAAAACTTTGGTGAAAAAATAGGCAAAGCATTGGCATTTCAAAAATCAAAGACTGACTCAAATAGAAATAGAAAACTGAATGGTTATATACCCATTAAAGAAACTGAATCAGTGGGAAAATTTTTACTATGAAGGATCACAAGGCCCAAACAACTTTACCAACAGTTTCTACCAAAAGGAAGAGATAATTGCAATCTTATATAAATACCTCCAACAATGGAAAAAGAAAATATTACCCAGCTTATTTTATGAGGCTAACATAACTTGATACCCAAACAAATAGCAATAACATAAGTAAAAAATTACAGGCCAATCTCACTCAAGAATGCAGATTTAAAAATCCTAAAGAGGAATATGTCCAACCAAATACTTGTACAGAAGGTTTCACAGCAGCATTTTCATAATAGCCTGAAGTGAAAACAACTCAAATATTCATCAATTGATGAATACATACATAAAATATAGTATAGCCATACGATGGAATATTATGCAGCCATAAAAAATAAAGTACTGATACATAGAACAATGTGGATGAACCTTGAAAATAATATACTGAGTAAAAGAAGCCAGTCAGAAAAGACCACCCATCATATGATTTTATTTGTATGAAGTATCCAGAATAAGCAAATCTATAGAGACAGAAATTAGATTAATGTGGTTGCCTAGAGCTGGGGGAGATGAGAGGACTGGGAGGTGGTAACTAAGGGGTATAGGATTTCTTTTTGGGGTGATGAAAATGTTCTGCAACTGATTAAGGTTATGATTGCACAAATGTGTGACTATACTAAACACCACTAAGTTGCATACTTCAAATGGGTGAATTGTATGGTATGGAATTTTATTTCAATAAAGCTGTTGCATAAGAAATCTTAAAGATTATTTTAGTAAAATGAACTCAGCAATATATAAAACTGATTATAGGCCGAGCACAGTGGCTCATGCCTATATTCCTAGCACTCTGGGAGGCCGAGGCAGGAGGATCATTTGAGCTCAGGAGTTCGAGAGCAGCCTGAGCAAGAGCAAGACCCCATCTCTGCTAAAAATAGAAAGAAATTAGCTGGACAACTATAAATATGTAGAAAAAAAAGTAAAACTGATTATATACACGAACAAGTTGGATTTATCCCAGTTATAACGTTAGAGAATCTGTTAATAGACAGCTCAGTAAAGATGACAGATTGACCACAAGCATCTGTTTTCTCTCCATTCTAAAACACCCTCTAAAATAACAGTAAAGAGATTTGTTAAAGTCATAAACCCACAAGGATGTGAGGAATTGGAGAAGAAAATAGCAGTAACATACCGGATACTGGAAAGCAGATGGATATGTAGTAAATGACTTATAAGACCCAGGAAAATTAAATCTTAAATATGCTGGGAGGAAGGGAGAAGCAACTTGCCTTATACTGCAGAATACCCAAATTGGTTCAGGGATTGTCCACAATAGGTGGTTCCGGAAGGAAGAAGACAGTGATTATTCATAGATGAAGTGATTGTGTAACCAGAAAACTCAATATAATCTACTTGGAAATAATTATAATTAATAAGTTAATTAGTAAAATAAATAAGAATTAATAAAATATATTATCAAGGTTAACTGATATAAAATAAATACATAAAAGTCAGTTGAATGTCTACATAGTGGTAACAAACAGAAAATGGAATTTAAACAGAACTTACCATTTACAGTAACAACAAACTCTAAGTATTTAGGGATAAATCTGACAAAAGATTAGTAAAAACATTATGGAGAAAATTATTAAAACTTTATTGAAAAACATTAAGGAGAACTAAATAAATGGAAAAGTATACCATGTTCCTGAACAGGAAGGCTCAGATATTAAATATGTTATCCTACCAAAGCTCTAATAGAGGTTTTGGGGAAATTTGAGGCTGATTCTAAAATGTATATGTAAGATTAAAGGGTCAAGATTACTCAAGAAATTCTAGAAGAACAAAGTGGAGGGAATTTTTCCTACCAGAGATTAAGATTTGTTAACAGCTACAGTAGTCTCCACAGAGTAGTTGTGGTGCAGAGGTAGACCTATATACCAATAGAATAGAAGGGAAAGCCCAGAAACAGACCCACACACATATGGGAGCTTGACCTATGGATGGAGATCGCATTACTGGGGAAAGGATGGTTATCCATCTGGGGTAAGAACAAATAAACAAAAAAGGAATGAATTGTATTCATATTGCACCACCATATACAGTATTAAAATCAGTTCAAGTAAGATTATTGCTTAAACATGAAGGGGAAAACTTTATAATTTTAGGAGAACATATAGGGAAATAAATTATGAAGTCAGCATAGAGAAGGATTCTTTAAACAAAATGCAAATATAAGCCATACAGGAAAAGATTGACATATTACATTAAAATTAGTAACTTCTCTTCAAAAGAAATACCATAAAAAGAAATGAAAAGACAAGCCACAAACTGTGATGGGCTATCTGCAACATATGTAACCAACAAATGATTATTACTCTCTAGGCAAAGAATTAAAGCCACCAAAAATACATATGATGTGATTCTGTTGGTAAGACATTCAAAATTGGCTAGATACTTGCATACTCACAAAACTGTATTTAAAAAGAAAAGGAGTGGGGCCGGGTGTGGTGGCTCACGCCTGTAATCCTAGCACTCTGGGAGGCCGAGATGGGAGGATCACTCAAGGTCAGGAGTTCGAAACCAGCCTGAGCAAGAGCGAGACCCCGTCTCTACTAAAAATAGAAAGAAATTAATCGGCCAACTAAAAATATATTGAAAAAAATTATCTAGGCATGGTGGCACATGCCCGTAGTCCCAGCTTCTCGGGAGGTGGAGGCAGGAGGATCTCTTGAGTCCAGGAGTTTGATGTTGCTGTGAGCTAGGCTGACGTCAGGGCACTCTAGCCCCAGTGTCAGAGTGAGACTCTGTCTAAAAAAAAGAAAGAAAGAAATAAAGAAAGAAAGAAAGAAAGAAAGGAAGGAAGGCAGGAAGGAAGGATAGCAGAGGACAGGAATGTGAGAAAGTCGGGGTG
>CAUYRT010032484.1:0-24636 GCA_963574885.1 Lepilemur ruficaudatus | reverse complement strand
TGACAGAGCCAGGCTCCCTCCACGGGGACCGGTGCTCCGTGCCCTGCCCAGCTGGCCAGCTGAAAGCCAGGAAGGGGCAAGAACGGGGTGCTTGTTCTCACGACCTCTGACCCTCCCACTGTTCTCCCCTTGGGTCCTCCTCAGTCCAGCTCACGGAACCACGCGGAGCAGCCCGTGCGGCCAGACGTGGTGCCCTGCCCTGGTGGACGCACAGGTCCTCGCTCCGGGGCCCCCTCGTGTGGGAGGTGAGGAGGAGTCTGCGGCTGCAGGGGGGCATGGGGAGCTCTGCCACGGGGCGTGGCCCTTGGGGGTGAAGTGGCCTCCACGGACCAGCTGGCGCTGCAGACGGCGGGTCAGGAGGGCCCCTCCGCCGGCCTCAGCTGGGCTCACACGCCGCGGCCTCGCAGTCCCACCTCACGCCCTCAGCCCTGACATCCACCTGCCCACCCGCCCTCCTGCTCCCCTGGGAAAACAGAGGCACCGCGTGGATCCCCCTGTCTTCTCCCCACCAGGAGTGGACAGGTGGGTGGTATTTGCTTTTTCTACCAGACCATAGGCTCCACCGTGGCCGAGACCATCTCTGAGTGTGTTGGCCACTGTTACACACGGGAAAATTCCTGGCAATACTTTTTCCTTTCGGCTGAGATGGAATAAACTCGCAGTTCCAGGCCTCCCATGTCTTTTCGGGAGAGGCAGAGGGGGTCTCCAGCCCTCCCTGTCTGTGCAAGGCCAGCCAGACCCCTCTATCCCAGGAGGGCACACGGTGGGCTTCCCTTCCATGGCCTGGGGCTTCTCCGCCTTGGTCCTCCCTTCCTGGCCCCCAACAGAATCACGCCAGAAGGTCTGCAGGGACCTGCTTCCCTCCTGTTTCATTAAGACCTGAACGAGAAAAATATGAAAACGTCCCTCCGCCCCAGAGCCAGTTGTGACCCAGTTTCACAAAACAAGCCGCTGGGACGTGCAGGCCTCCGCTATCTCCTGGCGCTGGCGGGACCGGATCCTTCCCCCTCAGGGAGCTTCTGCGAGTGGTTTGTGGGCAGAGCTCTGTCTGCAGAGCTGGGGACACAAGGGGCTGTCCTGGGATGAACCCGTCCCGTCGGGAACAGAGAGTTTCACGGCCCACGACCATCACTGATCCGGCAGGCTCGGCGGCTGCTCTGCGGGGTGGGGAAAATCGCTCTTGGGAGACATCAGCACAGGACACCCCACACGCCAGCGGCAGAGGGCAGGTCCGCAGGTTGCCCCCGTGGGCTCTCCCAGCCCACAGAGTCTCAGGGGGGTCCGATGAAAGCATCTGAGATTTGGAGCCAGGTCTTCTCCTCCTTGGAGAAGTTCAGGCCTCTGGAAAGTGCTGGGTCCTCCGTGAGCCTCAGTTTCCCCTCCGCAAACGGGGTTACCCGTCTCCCCCTGCTCCGACCTCAGTGGCCTGTTGCAAAGCTGGGATGGTGTGGCCGCCCCACAGCTGAGCGGGGTCTCCAGGTGCAAAACCGTCATTGTCACTGTTCTCAGCAGGGAGCTCACGGCTGCAGGACCCCATTCTAGACTCACCTTGCCCCACGGCCAGAAACCTGCGGAAGGGACAGAGACAGTAACGAAGAGTTAAAAGTCCAAAGGGGCTCTGAAATGCATCTGTGAAAGCATCAGCCTGTGTTTTTCTCCCCCTGTAAGTTCTCCGAATCTCCGGGGGTCACACCGCCGCGGGCCGTCCCTGGGGGAGCAGGAACTCCCGTCGGAGGCCCCCGTGGGAGAGCAGCCGGGCCCGGGAGGGGGAGGTCCTGCCCTGGCCTGTCCCCCGCAGAGCCTGGGGAGCCGTGTGCCCGGCTGAGGGCCCCCCGGGGGAGGACAGCCGGAGGGGAGGAGGACGTGTCAGTGCTTTCCGGGCCCTGCGGAGAGCTGTGGCAGGAGAGGTCTGAGCAATCCCCCCGGGGGAGCTCGCCGGGCCCCGGCAGGGCTCCGGGAGCAGCTTGTGCTGGTCACGAATGTGGCCTCCTGGGCCACTGCCTCGTCCCCAGGGCTTCTCTGCCCAGCCAGGCCGTGGTTCAGCAGCTTCTCTAGGAGCACTTTGGTCTCCTGCCTCGGTTCACCAGGGCCGGGGTGAGATCCTCACTGCCCCTCCCATCCGGGCTCACGGCAGGTGCGGCAAAATACCTGCTTTAGCTGCACACCTGTCCCCGTCGCTGGTGGCAGGCCCTAAATGCAGATTTTCCAGGTGTCTAGTGATGGTGTGAACACTGTCAAGACAGACAAGTAAGAAATGGTGTGAGAGGGCCCACAAGAGGGGAGAGCTCTATGTTCATTAGAAGAAAAATATTGATGGGCCTCGTGTGCTTGAGGGCCAGACCCCGGGGGCCTGCCGAGGGTCACAGACGGCCACTGAGCTGCTCCAGGGGGAGCAGGGAGACCACAGGCTGCGCCCCCAGAGCAGTTGCAGTGGATGGGGTGGGACGGACGTGGAGGGCGAGTGATCCGTCACCAAGACCCCGAGTCCTCAGTAGATACGGCTAAACTCACAAAACGCCCGGTGAGGGGAGTGCAGGTGGAAACCACAGACACAGCCGTGTCTCAGCTCAGGTTTGCCTCGAGGGGAAACAGGGGCAGTGAAAGGGCGAGCTCCAAAGCTCACACAAAGCAGGACGTGTTTTGGACTTTTAGACACTATGCAAATGGGGGTGGGGTAAAGACCTGAGACGAGGGGATGTCAGAACTCCAAGGGGCGGTGACATCCCAGGTGATCTCAGGGTTTGATGTTGGGTCAATAAAAAAATGTGCCTGCCTCTGTACTGGTCTCTGGGAGACAGACTCTAAATCCGTGGAATTTTCCAGGTAACAGGGGTGTCTTTGTTCTTCATGAACCTCTGGATCTCAGCAGAGTTTATGCAATAGGATAAGTCAGCGTGGGGGCTGGTGGGTCACCAGGAAGACCACCCGTGGTCTTTGGACCAGCCTGACCCCCAGGGACGGGAGGAAGGCTGGGGATCCAGTTCAGTCACCAGCCAACGGTCGGATCAGTCGGGTCTTCGGAGTGAATCCCCAATAAAAACTCTGCACACTGAAGCCCAGTGGTTCTGCCTGGCTGGTGAACAGGTGACATCCCAGGACGGTGACGCACCTGCGTCCACAGGGAGTGGGACAGATGGAGACTCTGCATTTGGGACTGTCCGAGACCTCGCCCTGAGTATTCTTCCTCTGGCTGGTCCTGGTTCATATCCTTTATAATAAAACCATCATCTAATAGAGTGACTTCCCAGGGTCCGGGAATAGCTCTAGTGAATTATCAAGCCTGGTGGGGGAGTGGGGAGGGGGTCTTGAGACTCCCCCAAACTTGTCAGCAGTTTGTCAGAAGCGTGGGTGACCTGGGGACCCCCGGATTTGTGGTCAGTGTCTAAAACAAGGGCAGTCTTATCGGGGACTGTGCCTTTAACCTGTGGGGTCCACGCGGACGTCAGGTGGCTGGCGTCAGAATTAGACGAAAGCACCCCAGTTAGGTGGGAGGAAGCGGATCTGTCTCGCCACATGGGTCCTTCTCTCTCCTCCCACGCACTTGGGAAACACTCACGCTGCAAATCTGTAAAAGACACTCAAAGACGCCCTTCCTCTCTGGCCCCCTCTTTGGCCCCGGGATCTGGTGAAAGGCCGTCGGACTTTCCCGTAGCCAAGTTGCGCCTCCTCTCCGCAGACAGGGCGGCCTGAGCTCGGGGCAGGCAGCTGTCAGGACGGGCACATGTGATGGATCAGCGCGGCCCCACCTTTGCCATGGCAACACCGGGACTTCAGTTTGGGAGGTCCTGGGGACCACAGTCTGGTTCTGAGACATCTTCAAGATGCTTCTGCGTAGCAAGCATATGGTTTTGACTTTGGCTGTGTGTTTATTGAAAGAGGTTCTGGGAAGGCTGGCGGGAGTCACGGGGCAGGGAGCGCTTAAGTCCAACCGAAGCCACTGCTGGTCCCGGCCACCGTCCCTTTGGCGAGGCCCCCAGTCCCTCAAGAGGTGAGCACTGGAGAGGACCCGGGTCATCAGTCTCCCCCTCAGAGCCGCGCCGTTTCACTGTACTTAAAAATAATTAAACAAATCTGCAAAACATGTTCCTGTGGCGTTCCTTTACTTTGCTTGGCCTCGCAATGTGAGGATCATAATTACTTAAATATTTCCTTTTACTATTTTTCAAAACATTTTTCTAAATTGTCGAAAAACATTCTGGAGACAGTTGGATAAAAAACATAGTGAACATGTGTCTGATTAATTTTTTAAGACAATCAAGATCAAACGCAAAAAAAAAAAAAAAAGATTGGAACCGGTTTCAGCGAGACAATGAGAGACAGACATCTCAGAGCGGGCAGCGCGGTGAGTCACAGAGAAGGGGACTCATCGCTCTCATGACAGCGATGACAGTGAAGGGACCAACCTGGCATGGGAACCCCCAAAAGTGCACGGTGGTCCGAGGAGGCGGCCGCCGGTCACGGGGGGCTCCGCCACCCGGGTTTGGGATGCGGGGTCTCCCTTCCCGCCAATGCCACGCTTGTGAAACCGCAGACCGCTCTGAGCAGCCACTCTTTGTCACCTGTCATTATAAATAACTCCAGGGCGATCTGCCGGCTCCGTGACAAGCAGACCCGTCCCTCATCTGCCAGCTGACAATCGGGCCACCCTCGGAGGCCACCCGCGGGGCTGCCGGGTGACAGGAAACCACTTGTCAAAGGAGAGTTTATGTCGTGAGCCCACTAAGCTCGAACCCCGAGTCTCGCTTTATTCGGTGTGTTTTCCTGAGTCCTGCTTTTTTTTTAAAAAAGCTTATTTTTTAAGTTCCAATCAACAACGGGGACCAGAGAATGTGATTTCTTTTTCTGGTGAAATGCCCCTGCCCCCTCTGCCTTCCTTCCCTGGCAGACGTCACGGGGGGGAAGAGAAGCAGGGGTCCCTCGTGTGAACTCTTCGCTTTTCCGGGAGCGAGGAGCAGGTTCCAGGCAGGGCCGGCTGCGGCCAGACCATCGCCCGTTGGGGAGGGCACAGCCCCTACCTTGCTGGTGCGTTTGGGTCGCCAAGCACCGAGCAGCACCCACGGGGTCCGGTCCTGAACCCCAAACCAGACGTCCACTGAAGGAAAGGCAACACGCCCAGGGCCGTGACCCTCTCGGGGCTCTCATACCCCCGTGACCTTTTCTTTGTTTTATCTTTTGAAATGTTTTCCATGACTTTTTATAGTGCAGAGATAAACGTGCCTGTTTGTTTGAAATGGCAGAACACAGGGGCTTGTTTGTCCCGGGTCTCTCTGCACAGATGAGAGTCTTTGTCTCAGCTAGACGCAGCGGCGCAAACCTGTAGTCCCAGCTACTGCGCAGGCTGAAGCGGGAGGATCGCTTGAGCCCAGGTGTTTTTGACCCAGCTGGACAACGCAGCAAGACCCCCATTTTGAAAATTAAAAAAAAAAAAAGGAATCTTTTGTCTCCACCAGACGGAAATTGGCAGAAGGTCTTGCTAACTACCACTGTCTCTGCAGCGGGAGTCACTTTGTGTAGGGTCCTTAATCCTGAGTCCTGGAAGCCTGAGGCAGGCGCAGGGGCCCTTCCGCAGGGCAGTTAGACATTGTCTGCTGAAAGCCGGGGTGCTCCTCTGTGGTCCACGCCCAGACGGGAGCTGACAGTCTGAAATGAGAGAAAAGTGACTCCCCACCGGGCACTCACCGGTCCACAATTGTCCCCTGGAGGCCTCACTCAAGGAAGCAGGGGCAGCTCTGTCCTCTGGTGACCATCCTTTCACTGCTCCAACCAGGGGAATGGACAGCACACCTTGGCTGGAGAGAGAATGTGTCCACAGCAGTGGATGGAATAGTTGGAACTAGGTACGGATCGTGGCTTGGCACCTTGACGCTCATTCAGAGCAGGCGGCGGATGTTCTAAGAGCTCACAGGCAGGGGTGGCCTCGGTGGATGGTGGCTGCAGGGAACGCTGCAAGTGAGGGCAGGGGCAGCAGCATCCGTTCTGTGCCCCGAGCACCTGGGCCGTCCTGAGATGTCCAACCTCTCTCTCCACGCTCACTTTATCTTACTTCTCTCTTCTCCAAAGCATGAGGTTCTAAGCTTTTAACATTTGTAAGTTGTAGCGATTTAGACGTGTTTTGCGCCCACAATTTGGAGGGGATTTCTTGTCAGTCTTTGCAATCATCAGAGGTGGGTCCTGGATTTGGAAGATTCAAGGGTGGAGGCCTGGACCCGCCGCCACCCAGAGCGCTGTGTGCTTGTGGAGGCAAAGAGCAGAGAGGGGGTCGGGGCAGGGAGCTGCAGCCTCACCTGAGCCACCTCTGCCACCCTCCCCCAGCCGCACCCTCCCTCCTCTGGCCACGTCCCAGACCACGAAGGTGCAGCCAGCTGGAAAGGAACCTTGGGCTTCGCTCTGTTCTTGAGAGTGGCGTCAATCACCCGTCGCCTTTGCTAGGGAGTCTGAGGGCCTCCTGAATAATTCAGGAATGCTACAGAGAATACTTGTTGCTCCCAAGTGTTAATGAAAATATCAAGGGAATTAATTAACAGTCAATTATATCAATTTTAAACTTGGACATTGATTCTGATGCGGGAAGCTCAATCTGCATTTTTGCTACAATTTCTTCCCCTATGCTCCGCGTGTCTGAGTCATTTCTAATCAGGCTTATAAGGGGGGGAACATGCTCAAATTATTTCCTTTCCCTCGCTCTGTTCAGCTTGCTTCAGATAAATAAGGATAAAAAAGAGCTGGTTAGGTGTTATATATTTTCTACCACCGTAGGTGTACAGGTGTTATCTTGGTCTCTGTGGTAAACTGCTTGGGGGAAAAGGGAGTTTGAATCTATGGATAATAAATTGCCAACAAAAGCGAAAAAGCAAAAATAATGCACGTGCGATTTGCATAGACGCGTATATATTTTGCACAAACCGTCACATGCAAGAACTCACAAGGGATGGGGAGGTGGCAAAGGGAAACTGCAGGTAGCATCTCCGCTGCCTGCTTATCACGACTGGAGTCCGGGAGTCGGTCCACTCCGCACGCCTGACGACTTTGCTAGACGTTTGTGGAACTTCACCTAGGAAGGGATTTTTGTGTTTTTTTTCCCAAACCCTCCGTGATCTTTGATATCAAGAAGAGGCATTTCATTGAAAACAGGCCTTTGCATGATTTGGCACGAGTTGTCTAGACTGCTTTATGAAAAATGACAGCTAGTAGGAAAGTAATTAAAGATGTATTTTGCTGAAAGCAAAAGTATTTTTGGAATCAATACCAACCATCTTTAATTTGCCAGCTCCCTCCACAACCGTCTTGCGTTATCTGCGGGATCTCAATTCAGGGGAATGAGGGGGGCGGCCCCTTCCTGGTGGTGCTTTTGGGGGGCTCTGTGTGCTCACCCAGCATCCTCCAGTGGGGCTGGAGGTGGTCCGGGCAGGGAGGAGGTGGTCCGGGCGGGGAGGAGGCACGGCCGTCGTGCCAGGGAGGAGGAGGGAGAGCTGGCATCTCACCGGGCTCCCCCCAGAGCAGCCGGGGTGTTTGCAAAGTGATGTCCCCTGGTTTTGGTCACGGACACAGGGGTGGGCACCTTCAGTCACGCTTTTTAGAAGTCTCAAGGCCGGAAGGAAACTCTCCTGCCTCTTCTTTCCAGGAAGCACGTTCCTCGGCCGGTCGGGAGCTCCCTGCAGGTCGGGACTGCTTCGCCTGCTTCCACGCCAGCTGCCAGGTCCATCATGTGTTCTGCGTACGTGCCTGGGTGCAGCTCGCCCGGCGGCTGTGAGCTCAGGCACCTCTCTGGCTCTACTCTCCCCTCCCCTGCCCCGCCTGTCCTCGCACCTGCGTGACTCTCACTCATCTTTCAGAGGTCCACTCAGACAACACTTCCTCCAGGAAGCCTTCTTAGGTTGCCTCGCCCCTCCCAGCTGCATCTCAGAGCATCAGTTCTTTTCCCACCTGACCCCATCACACTGTAATTGGCCAATGCCCTACCTTCCCTGCCATCTCTGGGGACAGAGGTCACAATTTTCTCTCCAGTTTGCTCCCGTTTCCCAGTCCGGAGCCCCGCACAGCAACGCTGGGCTTGGGGGAGGCAGCGGCAGGAGCTGAGGGTCGGAGGCACCGTGTCCTCACATCGCGGTCAGCTTTCTGCCCCTTGGTTCTCTCACCCCCTCGGCTGCAGGTCTCTGGGTCCAGCCTGGGGTGTGGGCCCCAGGCATGTACACTCTGGCTGTTCCCTCATCCCTGCATTAGAGCTGTCGGGACCCCTTCCCCCTCTAACACCAGAGCAAAGCTGGCGTCAGTCCCGGAGGGACCCGCACAGGTGGGAGGCGACCGGACACCTGGGACTCCCGAGGATGAGGGCGGGAGGATGTTAGGAAGCGAAGTCGCCGGGGGAGGGAGGCTTGTCCCTGGGATGCAGGAGCTTCCTGATGCAAGGCTTCCTGAGCCTTGGCTCTGCTACAGCCTGGGGGCCTTTCCACGTCATCCTGCAGGCCGCGGGGACCACGAGCCGGCCAGCCTCGTAGGGTCACCTCCCCAAGGCAGGACGGGGACTCCACTGGCGAGGTCAGTGGTCGTTGTTCTCTGATCCTGCAGCCCTGGGGGTCCCCTGGAGTCCCCTGGAGGGACCCAGCTAGGAGTGGAAGCAAAAAGCACCCTGCCTGGCCCTCGGTGTCTACATCAACTAATGCACGCCTGCTTCTGCCTGTCTTGTTCCTGCAAGGACCCCTGTGACACACACACACGCACACTACATATATATAATTATAAAATATACATCATACATGTCAAATGCACATGAGGCACATACGTGTGTGTGTGTAAGAGCCCACGGGCGCGTAGGGCAAACGACCATGCATCTTTTTGCTCATGACCGTTTTTGAGCAGCGGACACGTTGTATCTTCCCACTGAAGTTACGTCGATACACTCAAAGTCACGGTAGCTGTGCTGCGGAGGGGAAGGATGTGTCTTTTGGCCCAAGTTTCAACGTCTAGGTGCTGTGGATTTTCAGTGCTGTGGGTCTTAACCAGGCATTAATGTTCCCCCTCATTGATATGCATGGTCAGACGTAGTTAATCTTTGGGACACTGGCTGGTCAGATGTCTGGGATAAGCACAGATTAAGGGGACTCTGATTGCCTATCCTCTCGGAGCACCAAGGAGCTTGGGCATTCGGGGTACGGGAGGGTGTTCTTGGAGGGCCAGGGCTGGACGCGTCCGGGGGGGGGGATTTTGGCGGAGCTAGTCTCTGTGTTGGCAGCCTGTGGGACTTCTGGGGAGACGGGGGCCTCCTGTGCCCATGCCAGGTTTTCAATCTGTCTTTACGTCGGGGTGGGATCTGAACTCAGCTTTCCCGGGGCGCTTACCCTTGGGCTACAGTTTTATGGCTGGATGCCACGTCTACCTAGCAAGATGTCCCTTCTCCACATGACGGTCCTTAGCGGACTGAAAAACAAACTCAGCCCCGCACTGGTGCAGACAGAAAATCAGTCCTGTTACCCACTACTTATGGCAAACTTCATATTGTCGGTGTTCCCAGGGGAACGTGAGCTCCACGAAGGTATGTCTCGAAGGTGTCTGCAAATAGCTCCAGGTCGTGGCCAGGATACACCTTTCATCAGTTCCAGCCCTTGTGTGGGGGGGGGTCTGGGCAGAGCTTGTCCGAGAGGAGCCTTTCGTCTGGTTGTGTCCCCCGCGTAGGGTAGGACGGACGCTCTCGGGTTACCTGCCACATCCGACCTCTGCATGGAGTTGCGGGCTCCTTGACTCCAGCCTTGCCTTTTTCCCAGGTGTGCCCTCTCCAGTCACAAAGGACTCTTTCTTTCGCTCACGCACGGCATCAGCGAGGCTGCCTGTGACCGAGGGCTGTTCTCTAACGCCGATGCTGAAGTCAGCCCGGCGGGCTCGGGTGCAGAGATGCTCTGGCACCTGCTGGGGAGAGAGGAGGCCGACGGGAGTCTGTTGGAGGAGGATGTGGGAGTGGACTTTAAAATTAAATATATCTGTAACTTCATGATCCAGCCAACTGACTCCTTGGTATCTCTCTGTTACACTCTCTTGGACAGACAAAGGCGGCAGATACAAGAATAATTATCACGACCTGTTCGTTACAGTGAGAAATTGAAAATAATTTTCACGTCCGTTAAAATAGGAATAGCCAAATAAAACCGATTGCAGCCACGGTGAAAAATACTAGGCGGCAATTAGAAAAAAGTGCAATAAATCTGCATGCACTAATGTGGCTAAGACTTCAGGCTGTATGGTCTGGACAGTTGTACACTGGCTTGACAGAGTTCATGCTAAAAGAAATAAAAAATAAATGACTCTGTATTTTCTGTAAGAACACACTTGTTCACGTATTTGTGAACAGTTGCGAAAAGGCCCGGGAGAATGTATACCCAACCGATCCCTGTGGACACTTTTTAAGACGAAGAGGAACAGGATTGCAGAGGGGGACAAAGGGGTTCATTATTTCCTTTTTATAAAAAAAGAGGTGTATCGTCTTGGGAAATTCAACATTCGGTCAAAGCTTACGAGAATTCAGCTCATCTTCAAGTTTGCTTTGCATATAAATCTTTGTCCTGCCCGACGGGGGACCTTGGCCATCAGCGGCCGTGTGGCAGCGTTGGATGTGGGCGGATCTGCCGTGGAGGGGACAGAAGGCTGAGCCCAGCCTTTGCCCTCCAGGCATAATCAGTTCAGAGAAGGAACCAAGACTCGGACCCAGGACACGGGGAGCAGATAATCCCAGGGATGGTTCTGCCGCAGCCTGGGTTCCCCAGAATGGAACTTGCCTTTGGACTGTCCACGCCGGGGAGCCATCCCTGGTCTCCTTCTCTGAGCGCTGCTGCTTCCTTTAGGGCCTGGGTGCAGAGGACGGGACCGCGGGTTGCTCGTTAGGACAGGAGTCTCTGGGAAGGCTCCTAAAGAGGAGGTTGCGTGGGGGCTTTGGTTGGGTCTTTGTTGGAGCAGGTTGGCACTCGGGGGTAGAAGCCTGAGGCTGTCAGGAATGCAGTAGTGATGCTCTTTTTGGCTAAGTCAGGCGCCCCGCCCACCAGTCAGCATCTCTGCTTTCAGCAGAGCCAGGTGGCTGTCCCACAAGGGGCCTGGACCCCTAAGCATTCGGGGAAAACCCCTCTCTTGGAGCAGAAACCGGGGGGCTGACCCTTCCGCTTCTGGGCCGGGGACCTCCTTGTATCTGACTCATGCCAGGGTCACTGACTCAAAAGCATGCAGGGGACAGACCATGGTGCCAGCAGGTGCATCTTAGACGGTGGCAGAGACTAGAGTGTGGACACACCATCTAAAAATGCACATGCCAAAAAAATTGCCAAAAACTGTGGTTGGTCCAAAAATTCGTGTCATCGAGCGTCATTTCTCAGGCTGTGATTCATTCCTGGATAAAGGGGCACCCAGAACTAGTGAAGGGGACAGAACCGAGGTTTGGAGAAGGTCGAAGTTGTTGGCTGGTGTCTTTCCTAAGTGACGGTGATACTGGCACATCCTCCTCTTGGGTGGGCCTCTTGGGTTTCATCGTCTGCAAAGTACGACGGTCACAGAACTGAGCCACAGGGTCCTCACGGACTGTTGAGAACAGGTGACCCACGTAAGATGCCCAGCACTGGGGAGGGGCTTCACGGACCATGCACGATGATAATTGATCACCCTGCACTTTGCTGGGGACCAGCAAACGCTGCTCTTCCACGGCCTGACCCCTCTGCCTCCCGCCAGCCGCAGCCGGCTGCTGATGAGGGGACATCTAACATCAGCGTTGGGCTGGCGTGGAAGCCATCTGCCCCCTGTGCCGGAGGAGGGGTGCAGGAGCAGCGGTGGAGGGGCCGGCTCCTCCCATCCCCCCCTGCATTGCTGCCATCACCGCCAGGGTTGTGGCGGGGGGAAGAAGGGGTCCCTAGCCAGAGTCCCCACCAGCCAGAGGGGCGGTGGCCGAAGCCCCTCCCACCTCCTCCAGCTGACTCCTTTGGGCCGTTAACCAGGGCAGGGACTCCCCTAGTCGCTGTGCCGGGAAAACTCCGGGCGCCTGACCCCAGCTCTCCTCAGGCACGGCCAATCTCCCTCCGATTGTTCCATCAGCGCGGGGGCTGTCAGCTGCCACCTGAGAAGTGACAAGTCCCGGGCTCATGCTGACTAGATAATCAAAGTCTTGTCAGGGCTGTCAATACCCTGCAGATAGGAGAGGACAAAGGGAGGGGGGGGTCTCTGCAGAAACCGCCGCCTTCATGCAAACGCTGCGGAAGCCTCTTACCTGAGTCACCTGCTCGTCCCTCGACGTCACCGACTACCGAGTCTGCGGGGTCCGGAGCACAAACCCCGAAATGAGGTGCTGGCCGGATACCGTGCAGGGAGGGTGCAGACTTTTCTGTTTGGGGGAAGATTATCTTGCGATCCACCGTACGAAAAACGCATGCATGTGGTTTTTGGTAATATTGGATAGCAGTGACTCGGTGCACGAGATTTTTCCAATAAAAAATATGTCATCAGAAATCTAAACTGGAAAATGCCAGTTACGCAGCATGACGTACGTGTATCGTATCTTTCTGGTGACAGCAATAACGGAACCAGCTGTTGCGGCGTCTGATACAGGGACTAACGCAGGTGCCGGAATGTTCTCCAGGCCCCCCAGTTCAGTCTCGTTTGTGGAGCTCGGGGTGTTGCTGGGCTGGGTCCCCCCCCAGATCTCATGTTGGAATAGGGTCCCCGACCTTGGAGGTGGGGCGCAGTGGGGGGTGCCGGGGTCGTGGGGGCGGATTCCTCACGGGTGGCTCGGCTCCCTCCCTGCAGGCGTGAGCGAGTCCTCGCGGCGTGAGCTCACGGGAGAGCCGGTTCTTTCAGGGAGCCGGGGTGCCCCCCACCTTGCTCCCACTGTCACCGTGCGTCACGCCTGCTGCCCCCGTGCCTCCTGCCACGCACGGAAGCCCCCAGAACCCTCACCAGGGGCAGACGCTGGGGCCGTGCTCCCGGCACAGGCTACCCAACCGCGAGCCAGGTAAACCCCTTTTCTTCATTGATTGCCCAACCGCTGGTGTTCCCTCACAGCAACAAAAGCACGGTCGGGCTCATCTTCTGTCCTGCCCGGGAAGGGCAGCTGCTGGCCCGTCTGTGCCCAAACCCCAGCAGAGACGGACACAGGCTGGCCGCACTGTCAGAGGAGGGGGCGCTGGGGACTTGGAGCCCCACGCCTGGAAGCCACAGCTCAGGGAGCGCCGGGACGTGGCACGCACCCCCTCTGCCTCCCTTCTCCTCTGTCCACACCCCGGGTCCGGGCTGGCCGTCACCCCGAAAGCAAAGCAAAGCAAAGGGCTCTTGCTCGGAGATACCCAGCTAGCCTGGGCCAGTCTGTGCCGGGAGCCCTTGCGGTCTGGCCACTTGCTGCAGAGGGAGGCTGGTCCCACTCACACTCAGAGCCAGCCGGCCGCCGTCCCCTGGCGTCTGAGCCCACGTGCGTGAACCTCAGCCTCCTCCGGTCTCGCCCTCTGGCCTGGCCAGCCCGGCCACACAGGGGCTATTCCTTCTGTTTCTGACTCTGCCCACGTGGTGCCCCAGGGCCTTTGCACCTGCCGCTGCCCCTGCTCCCTCTTCTAGGCTCCTTCTCGGGTCTCAGCAGAGACACCCCTCTCCTTCCCTGGCAAGACCCCCACCACCCCCTGGTGCCCACCCAGCCTGCTCCCTTCCTGTCACTCGTCTTCAGTGGCCCCGTCCGTGTCTTGGTGGCACTGACTGCTCCCTGAAACGTCCTTGCTCGGTGGTGTCCCCTCCCAGAGGCAGACGAAGACGCCCACAGGGCTGAGGCCTTGTCCTCGCACTCCGTGCGTGCCCCGGCACCGCGGCAGTGCCTGGAAGGTGGCAGATGACACAGGATGACCCCTTTGTCTGGGTACGGAGTTAGGGGCCGAAGGGACCTGGGATTCCTGCTGGGGTCGGAAGGGACGCAGGGAGACTCTGTCCCCAGGAAGGGCCACGGGCCTTTGAGCTTGTCCTTGTGAGGCTGGGGCTGAGCCAGGCCGCCAGCCACTCCCTGTGCAGACCTCGCCCCTGCGTGGGCGCCATACTCGTCTCAGGGACGCGCGCTCCTTAGGGCTCTCTGCTGCCTCCCTCTGGATGTCCCTGGGGGCTCAGGGGAGGGTCCAGTGTCCATCACGGGCAGATGTCGGTTGCCCGGCCCCAAGGCCTGCAGTAGGCCCTGGGGTTACAAGTATAGACAAGGCTCTATCCCTGCCCTCCGGCACCTTACAGTTTGGCAAAGGAGAGGGGCTCATGAACACATGAGAGAATATATATATACACAGACACACAGCGTGGTTAGGTGGGCACAGAGGTGGCAGCAGCAATAGGGAGGGGCTCGCAGTCAGTCTGGAATATCCTGGAAGACTTCCTGGAGGAGGCGACACCTCACTGAAATCAGACTTCGGAATGAAAACTAAATAAAAGATGAGCCAAGGTCTTCCCGGCTGAGCCAACAATCATGGTGTGTGTGTGTCTCTCTCTGTGAGCACCATGCCTGGGTTGCACCTCTCGGAGCCCGGAAAATTCTGCACAGGGCTGGGTCCTTGTGCAAGAGGTTTCAGTTCTGAGACCACAGAGCCTCTGACTCCTGTGTCTGTGCGTTCTTGGGGACAGGCGAGGCACAGCTCTCTGCTCCAGCGGTTCCTGCTCGTGGCCCTGCCTGGGTCTCCGTCTCTCTCTCTGGACTCTGCAAAGCCTTTCTGAAAGCTCCTCTTTGTCCGTCCCCGGCTGGTACTTTGATCCCCCGAAGCTACGCTGACTGTCTTTCTCCCATCTGCGCCAGCGGGCTCTCTGGCCTTGCTTTTGGGGTGCGGGGACGGCGGGGCTCCTGCTGAAACACTGCTCACTGGCCCGGCCGGCCGTGGTGACGTGCGGGCGGCCACGCTCAGCAGGGACTCCGAGGGGGACGGGGGGCGTGTGTGTGTGTGCGGAAGCCAATATTCCCCTGCCTAATTTATATTTTACATTTCTGTAAAATCATGCTCAGAGTATTTTGGTAATCTCTGCTGAGATTAAGTATAATGCTGTACATTTAATTGATATAAGTGGTTCCAATTCTCCTTAATATGACAAATCTCCAGTGTGAAATATTCTTAGTTAATGATCAACATAAAATAGAGTTCATTTTTAATGTGAGTACAAGATTTGAATTAATTTGTAGCTAGAGCAGGGCGATTAGATTTTGTGTGCATACTGCGCTCAGGCCCACGGGCGGTCATACGTGTGGACCGGAGCGCACATACGTGTTCTGGGTGAGGACATGAGGCGTGTGCTCCTTCTGGTCGGAGCTGCGTGTTGAGCCCAGGAGCATGGCAGGTGTCACATCAAAGCCGCCCAGGGTCTGTGCAACCCACAGCAGGGTCCTCGCTTCCTCCCAGCCCTTGTTTCCGACACAGCATTTGCTGGCCCGAAGATCAGCGTGCCGCCGTACATCATCAAAACCCTATGATGCCTGACGTCATCCGGAAGGGTTCAGTGGGAGTTTCAAGCCGAAACGGTTCCTTGCAAAGTCAGGTCCACGGGGAAGGGTCTCGGGAGCTCTGGAGCAGACCCCCCAGCAGGGCCGATCAAAGCCGAGAGGTCCGCGTTCCCCCAGCCTCAGCCGAACCCGGGGCTCACCCGGGCAAGTGAGGTTTCCCACGGCGCTGGCACTGGGGAGCCAACTCAGAGAGCCGGGGCCGTGTGATCTTCGGCTCTCGGATCTGGGGTGAGGGCATGTACAGAAACCGCTGCTGCCTGTATCGCTTTGAGGTAACAGCAATTTCCTTGCGACCACTGACGGAGAAAGGGTGGAGGGGGAATAAAACTTCAGGGCAAAGCGCCAAACGGGATTCGAATAGCGCATAAACCACGCCCGGGATGGAGGCAGCCTCTCGCAGGGAGCATCTGTTCCGACTGGACCCTCTGCCACTTCCGCAGCTGGAACGCGGAGCCGAGACTCCTCCGGCTTTTCCTTTGTGACGCCGCAGCCCGTCTTAGAGACGGTCGTCGGGACGCGAGCTGGCCCTGCGGCTCTTGAACAGTTCCGGTGCGGAGTCACCGCTCTGATGATGATGGGATTTGGATCCCAACAACAATGGGACGCCCCCAGCCCCTCCCGCAGGCCGGGCCGGGGTGCAGGAGGCTGCGCTGGGGCCAGTTCAATCTCCGTCGGCCGGGGCGGCTGCAGAAGGAATCTTTAATCGCATACACGGTATTATTGGCCACGCCGTGCCGTAAAGGGGCAGAAAATGCTTCGTGTTTCTAGATTTCCTTTTATATTTCAAAATCGCTTTTCTTTCAAATGAGCGTACCTCATCCATTTCCTGGAAAGGAATTACTCACGGCCTCACGTTTTTCCCTTTCGCGGGCTCACCGCCGTTCCTTTTGAAATCGCCACCTCGCAGGGGCCGCGGACCTTCAGACAATGCTCTGCCCACGGAACGAGAGGCTTGAGCGTGTGTTATGTTGCGATTTTTTAAGAATGGCGTGATTTTAATTAGGAATGTATAGTTGCATAAAACTAATGCCGTTGCACGTTAACTAGTTAGGTATTTTATTACGCTCTGATTTAACAAAGAAGTCCGCCTGGCTGGAACAGAGCGGCACAATCCGGTTGTTTGGAGGCTGCCGTGGTGGAGCTCTTGGGGTCAGGGGAAAGGGTGTTGGGAGGCCGCTGGGTCAGGACGGAGGGAGGCTGGGGGCCTCTCCCGTGGGAGAGCTTGGGGTTGGGGAGAAAACGTGTGCCCCCCCCAAAAAAAAGAGAAATGAGTTCACTGAGTACTGTGAAAATGATCTCTCCTTGAAATCTGGTATCAAGCCGCAGCAAATGCAGTCCCCCACCCTGGGTGTCCCGCCCCCTGCTTAGGCGTTATCCAGGGAATGCTCTCCAAGCTGGGGCATTCTTCCCCTTGACGTTTCCGGATAGATTAATAAGTGGCTAAGAACCTCTGCAGCACGCACAGAAGTTACGTTTCAAAAGGAATCCGTCTTCTATGCTTCCAGCAAAGACCCGTGGGTCCTGTCACGGTTCCCTTTGGGACGTCATCGATCCCTTGGTTTTCCGTTCGGCTCAGGGGAGGCTCCTCGCCCGCCCTCAGCTGTGGGTTCCCTGCAGGGTGGAAACCCGTGGCCTTGCTCCACTACGCCTGGACCGGATCCCGTGGGACGTGGGCGCGGCTTGAGGGCTCAGGAGGTGCTTTAATTGGTGACACCACAGGAAAGCTAGCTGTGGACTCCCGGCTGGTAGGGTCTACACAGGGAAGCTCCTCTCTGGGAAGGGGCGTGGACGTGAGGTCGTGTCTTCTTCTCTGCTCCAAATGCCTCTGTAGCCAGCGGGACCCTGCAGCGGGGATGTGGCTGCCCATGGACCAGGTCTTCATTTCCGTGAGAGGCAGGCAGAAGGGGGCTGTCTCCGCCCTCGGTCCTGCCTCTGTCCCAACGCAAACCCAAACCCAGATGAATAATTCTGACGCGTCGGCTTCTGAGCCACCTCCCTGGGCTTTGTCCTGTAGGTTCTTGCACCCACACTCTTCCTGGGGCCAGCCGACCACACAGTCCACCGGCTGCACGGGTGGTGAGCAAGCTGCTCTCCACGCTGCCTCCGCATGGGGCCGTCTCTCGTCCTGGGGCTCCAGCTAGAACCACAGGGACGCCCCGTCCGGGGACAGAGAGCTGCCGCGAGGTCCCCTGGTCCCCTCTGCTGGGGGGGGCCGGCGTCGCGAGGCAGGACGGCACCGGGGAGCGGCACTGGAACAGATGTCATCGCTGCCGGAGGTGTGTGCACTCCGCCCCGACTGTTCCCACCGAGTCCTTGACGAGGGCTGGGGAGGCCCCGGCTCTTGTTTGCCCGTCCTCCAAAGGAAGCTATTAGCCTCGGTAAACACCGCCTCTCCCGAGCGACTTGATCTCTGTACTCCCTGATTCAGTTCCTTTGCAAGGTAAATAACTATAAATATTAAACTGTGTCAATAGCTTTATTAATAAATGAATTCTGGCTACCTAAGAGATTCCGCTCCACGGGCTTTTCCCCGGATTTCATGTGGCTTAACCGTCGTTGGCCGAAGGATGCGTGGAATCTTCTAGCACGTCAGAAATCACAGGGTTTACAGTCTCCAATATGTTGGCCATCCAGAGTGTTAAAGTTTTTTTTTGGGGGGGGGTGGTATATGATTTTTTTTCAGTAACATTGGGCATTTCATTGCCCTATGTGAATACCAACTGATCCTTAGATAAGAAATACAGCGACTCCTCTGTCCCCAGGCACGTCTTAGTGTTAGAAATTTAAACTTCCCATTGCTAACTTCTCACCACAATAAAGCTTAACAAATCCTCCCTCCCAAGAGCACTTTCAGGAACACAGGGATGAAACACGCTTGTTCCTCATTTGTGGTTCACTTGGTATCATGGTCACGTTGTTTTCCCAAAACTCCATCCTGGTCTTTCTTCAGGAATCGTCTTATGACGTTTTCTCCAAGAAGACGGAGAATCGTAATTCTTAAAACCAAGTCCATCGTGCAGACAGTGCGTTCTGGAAAGTCTGACGTGAGCTTGGTGTCCTTCTGCCGAGAGCCGAGTCTCCTTTCAGGATAAAGGATCTGAGGAACGCGAGTTTCGACATTCTACAGAACGTGCTGCAGTATTTTTCTCGTGGATTCCTCCCGGAGCCATCTGCATTCTTGGAACAGATGCCGGGAGCTCTGTGGGTTTGGCTTGGACAGGTGGCCCGGTCCCAAGGCCCTGGGCGTCTCTCCGACCACGCGGAGCTGGGGTGGGAAGCTCAGGGATCCGACCCGGACCGCACGCTGTAGACAGCCTCCGATCTCAGGAGCAGCGCGGAGATTGTGCTCGGACACTGCCCAAGTCTGCAGGCAGAAGGGAGCTCTCGATCCCGGGTTTTCACGGGAGCTACTGAAGCCGCATCTGTGTGTCCAAACGCTTCCTCTCTCCCTGCATCCGGTAGGTTGCCCTTAACCTCCTCCAAGAGACCAAGCTGGGCAAAGAGCTGACTACGGTCAGACACACCTGAGGGGCGTTTGGTCACTGGCCCTGCTCTGTACTGGTTCCAGGAGGCCAGCAGGTGTCTGGGGAGGTGACCAATCTGACTTACCTAAAAAGTCGCCCTGATGGCTGGGTGGATAACAGAGAGGACGGTGACAGAAGGGGCCCGTGGACATCAACGGTGAGGCGCGGCAGCAGCCCAGGTGAGAGACGCCGGCGGCCGGACCTCCTGGGGCAGTGAAGCGTTCAGAGAGGAGGAGGAGGATGGAGAGGTGAGGGGCTCAGACTCCACTGGGTAGACAGAGTGTGCGCGGAGGCGGGGGGTGGACATCAAGCGTAGCCTGTAGGTTTCTGACTTGCCCGGCAGGGCGGACGGTGACGGCGTTTACCGAGATGAGGAAAATGGGGCGGGAGAGAGATTTAGGGAGAAAATGCGTGTTCCAGGCGGTCACGGGAGATCTGTGTGGCCGACAGCGGTAGGTCCCTTTAGTAGGGCACCCGGAGTGGTCGTCATCTAGACACGAGGGGAGCTCATAGGAAAGGGGGGGTCTAGAGATCTAGAGACACATCCAAACAGGGGAGATGTGAGCCCTTGAACTGGCTGAGGGATGGGTGAGCGGGTGAGTGGGGGGAGGGCTCTGAGTGGGGAGGGAGCCGGACGGGGCTCTGATGGGTGTTCATTTAAAATATGCTTTCAGTTGTCAGCTGCAGGAGACATGACTCACTGTCGGAATGTTCATCAGTAGAGATAAAACGCATGTCCCTCTCGGCCACCCTGAGCCCCGGTGCTATCTCCACATTGGTTCATCACGACCAGCATCGTGTACACCTCCTTTCAGAGCTTTTCACACATTTCTGTGTGCATCTGATCGTACGTAAACAGCACATTTCTCTATGGTGCTGCTGTTCATTTTCGCTCAGGATGTATCTTAGAGATCGTCCGTGTCAGTACACACAGATATCGCTTGGCTGCGTGGGATTTCACGGAATGCATCACGTGACATGTCCCCTGTTGCTGGGCATTCAGGTTGTCTCTGCTTCCGTGCTGTTTATTGCACCCCAACGTCTGGAGGGGTCATGCAGAGGTCGTGCAGAAGAGGAAGGGCCACCTGAGTGCCCTGGGATGGTCCTGGGATAGAGGGAGTGGCCGGGGAGGAGGAGGGAAGGAGGCACGTTCAGGATTCTGGGAGCCCAGGGTCGAGGGCCTCTGGGGAGAGGAACTCCGCCGAGAGGTCGCAGCACGTAAAGACCCGGATGCCTCCGTTGGCTCTGGGGACGCGGAGCTCTCTGTCGACTCGTCGGAGCTGTTTCCACGGGACGGCGAGGGTGAAAGGCAGACAGGAACGGGCCGAAGAGCGCACAGGAAGGGCAGAAGCAGAGTCCGCCAGTGTAGACGTCTGGTTTTCCGCCTGGCAAGGCTGCTGTGAAGACGAGCTGGGAAACGGGGGCAGCTGCAGGAGGAAGTGAGGTCAGGGAGACGTGTTTCCCTCCCTCCCTCCCTCCCTTTTTCCTCTCTTCCCTCCCACCGGGAGCTGTGTGGCGTGGGTCAAGCCACAACCTCTCAGCGCCTGTGTCTGGGTTCCGCGACGGGATGATGACGCTGTCTGCAGGCACACGGTCGGCACGTTAGAAATATCGCTTTAGGAAATGCAGGAGCAAAGCACCCGTTTCTTGCAGAGTTGTTTTCCGACGGGAAAATCCGTGAGGCGCCCTTAGGAGAGCGAGGGCACCCAAACGGCCAGTGGCCGTCAGGAGAGAGGAAGCCTTCCGCTTCCTGCGGCAAACTCAAGGGACCATGACGCGGGCCCTGAGGGCGCTAGGAGGGGCGCGGTGTTCTCTGGTGGCCTCAGCAGGAGGCTGGGACGTTCCCTTAAAGCTGGTGCCAGGCGGGAGTGGCCATTTCTCCAGCAGGTCCCACTGTGTGGCCACCAGCTCGCAGCTCTACCTCGTAAAACTGTTTCTCCAGCAGCTGCGTCAGCTTTGCAGAGCCAGCAACAAGAAGGATTTTCTGTTTGGATACAGTTTCTTGCATAGGAAAGAAAAAGGATGTGGCTACTCTGGACTTTGACAAGATACATTTTGAGCGGAAGTTGTCCTTCTAAGACGTGACGGAGCTGAAGCTCCTGGCAAGGGGGACCTGCTGCGGGGGCTGAGCCCACCTACCAGAGAGAGAACAGTCGTCTCAAAGCCAGGGCGGCGGACCCGCGAGGTCTGACCGCCGCGCCGGACCCCGGCCGCTGCTCGGAGCATAAATCGCCTCTCAGCACCCGGGACCTGCCCACCTCCCGCTGCGTCTTCGGACCCGTCCGTCAATCCCCGCTCACTCCGCGGTCCTTCTTCTGAGCCTTGATAACGCCTCCGACGGGAGCTGGGGACGCTTTCGCCATTTATCACGAAATAACGCAACATCCCGTACATTTATTACAGTGTACGTTACGACCGCGCTATTAGCTAAAAAAAAAAAAAAAAAGCGACTTTCATTTCTCTGAAGTTTCCCTTTATCTTTACCCAACAGATACCCACGACGACTGCAAATTTAATGCCCTAAAGTTTAAGACCGGTTTGTAAACACGGTCCCCGCCGGCCGGCTATTGATCTTTCGCTATTTTAATGCATTTTTACTGACCGACATGTCCCGTGGTAAGGAATATTGCCTAAATTAGTTATCTGATTGGTTCTTTTGATTAATGATGGGCTTGTGCCTCATTACACATGACAACATGATCAGAATAATCGCCACCGCTCTGCAAGCCGGGCCCGGCACCTTTTTTTTTTTTTTTTTTTTCCGGCCCTTCATTTTTTAAAGTTCATTTATAAAATTATTTAACGCATACGTCCTAAGTTGTAATTTATTTACATGACACTTTTTTCGATGGGAGCTGTTGTACTGTGTCACAAATGGCTAAGAAAACAAGGTAAACTAGATGTAAGGATCAATGTCTCCTGGCTCAAGGGGAAACGAAACATAATCAAGATTCAGGAGCTGACCTTGCACCGGAGTCCAACTTGTCACAGAACAAACACCGAGATACCCGACAAATCACCACGCACAGCAGGACACGTTTTCTCAAGCAATCTCTTCTCCCCGTCACCTTCCTTCTGCCTGGGACTTGGCGTCCTTAGACCTCCCAGCTCCCGTCCTTCTGGCGCGCAGAATAGGGCGGCGTGAATTATTCCCCGCAGCCTGCGCTGGTCCGGCGGGCTTCTTGTTCATCCGCTGCTTTGCCAAGGAGCTCTATCAGGCATTCAGAATATTCCAAGTCTGAATTTGGAACGGATCTGCGTTAGAAAATGTTGCGTATTTTTAAGCCACGGCATCGCGTCGATTCCGGAGGAACGGAAAGATTCTAATTTAGTCCGCTAGATTGTGGGTAATGCCGCACTCCTCAGGGTACCTGCTTTAGCTATGGTTTGGCTTGATAAAAAAAATAATAATAATAATTAGCTACATAATCCGTTATATGTTATATCTGGGGTTGCTCAAGAAGATCGCTCTCTGCAAAAGTTTCCTCTCTCCCATGTCCTGCTAACCCCCTAGGAAAGGCCAGGAGGAAACTCTTCCGGCTGGCTGTGTTTCGAATTCTGTCATTTTGTTGATTTCTGGAGTTGGGGTAATAGGGTTTCCAGGGAGCCAGTGCTGGGCCCCCCCGGAGTCAAGCCGTGAACCCTGGAGTCAGATTCCACCCTCGTCTTTCCTAAAGGACTCCTCACCCCGAGGCAACCTGACAAAGCCTCCAGCCACCCCCTCCTCCAGGAAAGTATCGCTCGGTCAACGTCAGACAAGCCTGGGATCGCGCTGGGTTGTGTTTTCATTCTGAAATGAAACTTGGCCGCCTCCCTCCCTTCGTCCACTCATTCACCTGCCTTGGGTCACCTCCGTGTCTCCTCTAAGGGTCTTTGCCGTCTTGCTAAAGCTCCTCTCTGCTGCAGGGAACACTGGTCTGATGGAGGCACAAAGGTCCCTGGGCCTGGCGTTTCCCGTCCGTGAGTGACTCCCAGGCCCGTGTCTAACGCCGGCTGAGACGTACACACGATGTCAGAGCTGAAGGAAACAGAACCTCTCATTGCGTCTTCCAGAATTCTCTGTCACCCTGCTTAAGTACCGCCCATGGGCATGGTGGCCACTTGCCCGGCTGCGGTTGGACCTGGGCAGAGAGTGGGTTCGCAGGTCAGAGGGGTTGCAGGGCAGGGGCAGGTGTGCTGGAGACCCTCCCGGGCTGGGACAGGGGGGCACATCCCTTCCCACACACAGGCCCACATGTAAGTGTCACGTAAAACTCCTGTCCTTTCTCCTGTCTCGGGGCCAGAGGATGTGGACTCCCGGCCTTCCCTTGAGTCACACAGGGTGGGCGCTCCTACCTTACTAGGTGGGGTCCCAGCCCTCTGCCCCCTGTTTCCTACAGTCCTTGCCAATTCCTGGCACCGTGGGCCACCACGCTACAAAAAAACAAACAGGGCCGGGCGCGGTGGCTCACGCCTGTCATCCTAGCACTCTGGGAGGCCTCTAGGCAGGTGAATTGCTCAAGGTCAGGAGTTCGAAACCAGCCTGAGCAAGAGCGAGACCCCGTCTCTGTTATAAATAGAAAGAAATTAATTGGACAACTAAAAATATGTAGAAAAAAATTAGCCGGGCATGGTGGCTCGTGCCTGCAGTCCCAGCTACTCGGGAGGCTGAGGCAGGAGGATCGCTTGAGCCCAGGAGTTGGAGGTTGCTGTGAGCTAGGCTGACGCCACGGCACTCATTCTAGCTTTGACACAGAAGACCAAGACGTGGGTTTCCAAGCAAAGGCACTTAAAGTGACGTGAATTTACATGGTCCCTTCCCCCCCCCCGACTTAATTAATGCTGTAAATAATGCCTCCTGTCTCCTGCATAATGATTTGCTCGGTTGTGCTATTAAAAAGTCCCGTTACGTCAATGCACGCAGACAGTCGTTTGCACGGCTCCGACGTGAGACAGGACTTCGGCGCGAGCCCACACGAGGACCGGCCGTGCGGTGAGCGTGAGCCTGGGCGCCTGCGCGGTGCGCCTGTGGCCCTGGGAGGCTTTCTGGGGTGCAAGATAAGCGAGCGTGTGAGATTATGTTGAATATGCAAGTTACATGTTAATATGATTAAACGACTACTGGGTCGCCCAACATAATCAATGGAAATATTCACCAACTTTGTGTTGAAATGGGAAGAAATTATTACCTTGAGGCTGCCAAGCACATTTTGCAGCTTTGCATTTGCAATAATGCGCATCTCACTTAGCATTTAAAAACATATTCTTGACTTTAATAAAGCAAGATGAGTCTATTAAAGAGATACTCCCTCGCATGGGAGGGGATTCAAGAAACACACGGGCAACTCCCCAAGAAAGGAACCTGGGCAGTGGAGGTGCTCCCTGGCCCTCTTCCCTCCCTCCCTCTCTCTCTTCCTTCCTCCCTCCTTCCCTCCCTCCTTCCTCCCTCTCTCCCTCCTTCCTTCCTTCCTTCCTTCCTTCCTTCCTTCCTTCCTTCCTTCCCTCCGTCCCTCCTTCCTTCCTTCCTTCCTTTCTTCCTTCCTTCCCTCCTTCCCTCCTTCCTTCCTCCCTAACTCCCTCCTTAATTCCTTCCTGCCATCCATCCATACATCATGCCAAACTAACATCAACACTTAAAAAATTGCATGGTGAATTATAATCTAA
>CAUYRT010032482.1:0-10681 GCA_963574885.1 Lepilemur ruficaudatus | reverse complement strand
AAATTTTTGCTTCACTGTTGCCAAACAACCTACCATCTCCCATCAAAGTATGCCCCGTGGTATCCCATCCAACTATAAAGAAATTAAAGAAAAATTGCTATATGGCCTTTGACAATCCTCCCACCACAGGTGGGATCTTTGACCGCTCCTGTCTTTGTTGCCTCCCCTTGAATCCGAGCAGGTTTGTGACTTACCTGTAATTCCAATAGAATGTGGTAGAACAGAGGCTGTAAGACTTTTAAGGCTCAGTCAGAAAAGGTGATATAGCGTCTGCCTTATTCACTGGGATGCTCACTTCTGGAGGTCTGAGCCACCATGTAGGAAGTCCAACTCCTTGGAGACTGCCATGCTGTTAGAGAGTCCAGGTCACATGGAGAGACCACCTGCAGCCATTCTGGTAACAAGCACAGCCAAGGTCCAGGCTGACGGCCAGCATCAACTGCCACACTTGTAAGTGAAGGTGCTGTCCCATGAGTCCAAACCCAGCCATAAAGCACCCCCCATCCATTCAGGGGTGAGACAAGGCATTCCCACTGTGCCTTGTGTGGAATTCCTGACCCACAGAATCCATTGGCTTTAATAAAATGGTTGTTTCAAGCTTCTAAGTGTTACATTAATTTGTCAACAGCAATAGCAACTGGAACAAATAGTGGGGTATCGTGTTTAAAGTCAAAAGGGCCTGCATTTAAATTCCAGCTCTAGCCCTTACATGAAGTTAGCAAGCTCCTCAACCTTTCTGAGCCTATTTCTGATCTCTAATACAGCTTTTGTGAGGCATCAACTCACCTGTCAGGAAACAGTACTCCTCCCACAGGTGTCTGTTGCTTTCTCCCCTGCTGCTCCTCCTTATTCCCAGTTCTGGTGCACCAGTTGCTGGCAGCGTAGCTAATGAAACAAATCTATTATCTTTCATCTGAAAACTAATTCTTTATACAAATAAAGAGCAGCTGAAGGAATGGCTTGTTCAAATAAGGACTGAAAAAAAAAAGTGTTTTCTCTTCCTAGCCATCTGACAAGAGGGACTTCGGTCAGTGTTGAGATTTGCATCATTATTATAATTAGAAGCCAGCTAGAAGCCAGTCTCCTATGATCTTGCTAGGTTGTAGTGCTTCTCAGATTTCAGTGCACCTATGAATCACCTTGGGATCTTGTTAAAATGCAGATTTTTATCCAATGGCTCCTGGGTAAAGCCTGAATCCCTTCATTTCTAATGAGTCCCAGGTGATGTCCACACTGCTGCTCCACCAGCACGCTGAGTAGCAAGGTCCTAAAAGACTCTATGAAACCTAGTACTAATTATTTAATGACTGATCCTACCTCCCTACTCTACAACAATTCATCCTCAACTTCCCCCAGATTAGCCCAGCATGTTTGGTGGCTGCCAGATCCAGGCAAGGGCAGCTCACGTAGCTTTAATCTCTCTACAAAGTCATTTCCATCTTCAGCCTTCTTTTACAAGGGCCCTACAATTGCCTAACCTTTTCTCCCCACTCCCCCCACCCCGACTCATTTCCTCATGCATTCTTCACAGAAACCTGTGAGCAGAGAAGATTCTGCTCTCTCAGTCGAGAGGGTGAAGGAGAGCCCCAAGTGTGGAGGCCAGAATCCAGATCTTCTAACTTTAGGCGAGCAGACATGAGCTTACTATGGGGGTGCAACTACACAGTGTCACCATGCCACACCTGGTCCAAGTGTTAACTGGCCTGTTGTCTGGCAGCTATTTGGGAAAATGCATTTAATGAGAAAGTACGAGAGATTCATCTCTGCTCTCTTGTGTAGCCTTAGGTACTGATACGGAGTGCAGGGCAGGGGGAAGAAACATTGAGCATCTACTATGTGCTGAGTGTTCTATACGCTTTTCCTGCGTTAAACATTGTAATGCTCCTAAGACATTCTAAGGTAGATGCTGTTAACCTCATTCTACAAATAAGGAAACCGAGGCTCAAAAGAGTTAAGCATAATAAATTCACGCAAACTCTCCCAGGAAGGAGTAATGGAGCAGGCTTCAAGGTGGGTGTATTTGACTCTAAGTCTATAGTTCCCCTTAGTATCTCTTGTTCCCAGGCATAATATTTTATTGATGTGCTGTGTCAGTCAGTGAACTTGTGCAGATTTGATGGATTGGCTAATTTATTGAGAGACTAGTTGACAGTACTGGTAGGGGTCAATGTGTCATTTGGCCAAGTCAGCCCACAGTTTCCCAGCTGACTTCCATGGGTCCAATTCTGTCTGTAATTGATGTGACTTCTGCTCTCGGGCAGTTTGTGCAATAGGAGAACTATACTGGAAGCCTATATTTCACTGACTGCTGCTTAGAGCTCTGTTAAGATGGTCTCGCTTGTTGAGCTTAGCTGCTAGAGACAGAGATTCTGGGTAAAGGCAGAAGACCTATGGGCATTGTAAGCCTTGGAATGCAAATCAATTTGAATCTTTTTATTCTGAATTTAAGTCTCGGTATATTCTCACTGGAGACCAAGACTAGATGTTAACATGTGAACCGTTAAAAGGAGAAAGAACAACTTTAGCCTGGAATTAAATAGAAAGCAAGCCTAGATTTATGTACACTTGCTGCAAGATGGCAGCTTGTCATGGGACCTCTCAAGGGCAAGGAGAAATAGGGCAGTGACGGTCTTCTTTATACCAAGGCTGTGTGTAGGTCTCTCATTTGATCACTGTCTTGGGTTTCAAGTAACAGACTCAAGCGAGCATACAACAAGGAGGATTGATTATAAGGAATCAGAAGTACTTTATAGAAAGCAATGATAGGAAATACAGATGAGCCACATAAGAACTAGAAAATCTGTGAGCTGCTGGCCCCTTTGTCTCTCCAGCTGTTGTCTCTCCCTGGAGCCACATGTCCTCTTGTGTCTGCCAGAAAATTTACTACATTTCTTTTCTCTCTCTCCACCCCGTCCCCTCACCACCCCCCACTTTCTCTGCAAGGTTCTTCCTTCCTGAAACCTCATAACATCAATTTGCATGGAGCTCTGCGTTGCCATGGTGCCAACTCCAGTTGCAACATGACCTTACAGCTCCCCTGCCCATTACCATCTGACAACATCTGGATCTCTTGGTTCAAGTTCTGAAGAGAATTTGATATTCAGTTCAGGGTCAGTTATGACAGAGTTGAAGTCACCTTGTGCAAAATCATTCTATCCTTTCTGGAGTCTGGGGTGGCAAGAGGGGATTGGGGAGGCTCTTCCTTAGAAAGGAGCATGACCTTAGCAGACTTCCAAAATGTATCTGCTACATACCTGAGGGGATGGGAGTAGAAATAGCCAAAACCCCCAAAGAAATATAAACAGAACAGAAAAGATAAAGTCCAAAATATTCCTTCATGTATTTATATTCTATAGCTTTTCTTCTCTTTTATACAAACTGTCTTTGCAGATGCAATAGAGGTTTCACTCCACAACTCTCAGACTCAAACCTGGGTTTGAGTGCCAGCTGTGTGTCATTGGCCTTCATTTCTTTATCATTAAAAAGGAGATCAATAAAATCCATATAATGATAGTCTTTCTTCCTGCTCACTAGAATTGTGAGGGTCTGCTACGTGCCAAGCTCTGTGCTCAGCTCGGGAGACTTGATCTATACCCAGAGAAGCTAACATAATTACAGAGAATACAGGCCACTTAAGTATTCTACTGCAGAGTTTTTCAAAGTATGCTCAGGCGACTCCCCATAGCATATGATGGAGCAATGGGAGTCCAACACATGAGTACCTAGGAATCTCCTGGGTTCCCATTTAAAATGCAGATTTCTTGGTCTCACCCTAGATGTACTGGATCAGAAGCCCTGGGGTTGGAGCACAGGAATACACATTTTACACAATTCCCCAGGTAATCCTACAAGTGCAATGTGTAAGAAACACTGCTTTAGCTCATGAGAAATGTCACAGATGAGGCCATGCTGTAGCCACAAACTCCCTGCATAAAGGTGTTCAGAAAACTTCCCCAAGGAGTGACATTTGAGTTGAGTGTCAAATGTGTTTACCAAGAGAAGAACGGGGATAAGGGAACTCCAAGCAGAAGGAAAAGCAAAAGTTCAGAAGCATGAAAATCATGGCAGGTTTGAGGGAAAGGAGAACAGACCATCTAATTAGAATATAGAACATTTCTAGAAAGAATGGCAAGACATGAGACTGGAGCCAAACCGGGAAGGGCCGAGTATACAAGGTTGGGAAGAATAAAATATTCAAGAGGTCCTTTAAGACACTTTCTCTGACTTTTTTTTTCCTTAATACCTTTTTTTTTCTGGAATTCACTTTCCCTGCTACTGCCTTGACCCACAAAAGGCCTCCAGAATCTCAAAGTCACTGCTCATCTAACAAAATTGTTGACATAAAATAGAGACAGAGGGCCTGGAGCTGGTTACATCAAATGCCACTTATGAGAAGGAGAATTGAAAAGCATCCCGGGATCTGTCAGCTCCCAGAGCTGTCTTCCACAGAGGAGCAGGCCCAGGGAAAAAGAAGCCCACGCTTCTACCATCTCTAGAAAGACAGAACAGACAGAGGATTGCCTTAGCCAGAGTCACTTCTGTGCTAGCCAAGGTCCAAAAGCTGTTTGTTTCCCTGCCAGACAGAAGAAGCTTGGAGTCTCCAACAACCTTCCCCAGCCAGAAATCTCAACCGACCTTAAGCCAAACTTCCCTCTGCCTACTTCCCTCTCAGGACCTGGCATTTCCATTTCTAAAGTCTGCCAAATAGTCATGTGCAGAGTTAGGTTAAGGGCAAAAACTCACACCCAGAAATGTTCTTTCTTTCTTTTTTTTTTTTTTCTTTTATTATCAACAGGGACAATTTGCTTTTAAAATAGTCACCTGAGGTGTGATTGATAGGAAATCGCTACTTGTCATTTCCGGCTCCCTGGGAAATGTCATTCAGTCAAACTTAACTAAGCCTTTTATTTCCCATATTTGCTCCCTCATGAATTGGAGCCTGTCAGCCGCCCATTTGGGAAACAGCAGAGAGCCTGAGTGTCCTGCGGTATTTTCCATAGCGCGAGTCCTCCAGCCTCACAGATTACATTTCCAGGTCTCTTTGTTCCCTCTCGATTAGGTGTCCCTCCCAGAGCTGCGTGTCCGACCCTATTTAGGAACCATTTAGAACAAAGTGTAAGGGCTTAATTTTCTGCTTTTCCCTCTCCGCACCTCCTCTATCCACCTCCTCCGCCCAGCAACACCACAGGAAACCCAGGCTTCTCATAGAACCAAGTAATTTTCTGAGGTTCCAATATTTTCTCTCTCACACTTAAAGGATGTTTCAGAAACCGGCTTTTAGGGCCAGCAGACACAGGTCCCCACCAACAGCCTGAAGATGCATATGTTCAGGGCAGGCTTGAGCCACCCAGGGCTCACGTGCAAAACAGGGGCTTTGGAATTGCAGTGACCAAGATTTAAATTCTAATTCTCCCAGATACTAGTCGTTTCACCTGGATTAATTTGTTTTCCTAATGAAACTTCAATTTTCTCACCTGTCACATTGAAAGGATACTAACGTCTGATCAGTTGTTAGTGTGAGAAATAAAGTAACAGTGACAGACATTGTTGGTTGTCATTCTCAAATTTATTACCCTGTGGCACCTTCTACCTTAGCGGCGGGAAGAACTTAATACTTTCCTGGTGCCCCTTTTGGTAAGGAGCAGCCAGATAACAGAGTTCTAGGCAGTGTCATATAAGCAGAAGTCTGAAAAGAGCTCCTGGAAGTCTTTCTGCTTTCCTAACAAAAGGAAATAGTGAGACTGACTCTTTCCCCTACTTTTTGCTTCCTGCTCTGAGCCAAAGTAGGGGTACCTGGAGCTTCAGAGCTGTCTTATGACCAAGAAACTCTCAGAGTTACCTGGCCTGATGTCATCAAGACACTGAAGGCAGCGTGGAAGCCATGGAATTCCAGGTTTTTCATTATGTAAAAAAAAAAAAAAAATAGTGTCTCTTTAAGCCACTGCAAGTTCAGTTTTCTGTTTCTTGCTGTACCAAATTCATTCCTAACTGATACGTGTAAGAGATGTATATAAAGCAGCTACAGGAGCCACTAGTATCTGATAAATATTAGTTTTATCCTCACCTCATGCTCCATGTGTCTTCTCCTCAAATATATCAAGTCCTAATTTATACCATTGAATTATTCATATTTAGAGTGGGATCTGGGCCTAGGACATGGGTCCAGACTGGCTTTTGAGGCCTCTGTAAAGTTTCTTCCACTTCACCCACATGCACACTGAGAGACTCCAGGTTAAGGAGAGTCAAGCCGGCGGGTCACACTCCCCACGAGTGCTCAGTGTCCTACCCCCATCCAGTCTTCTCTCCATTTCCTGCCTTCTCACATTCTCTTCCCCCTCCCTCCTGTCAGCCTGCCTGAATCTTCCCCACCCTTCCGTGGCTAGGGGCAGCCCCACCCAGCCACAGCCAGGGGAGGGGAGAGAGGGTTGTGTGGTACAAACATGTGGCCCAGTTTGGCAATGGCGACGGGCAGAGGGGAAAGCAAGGCGAGTCCAGGCAGCCCTTGGAAAGGAAGGATACAGACTTTCTATCATCAGTAATAAAAACAAAGCTCCACAGGGCAGATGCAGAGCAGCCATCAAGGCTCACTTGGGCTCTGGTAGTCTGGAGAACAAACAAGCTGGAAAACCAGGTCACATGGGGGTACCAGGGGGCTAGAAGAGGCAGCCAGGGATGACAGAAAACAGACACAGGAAGCACAGTATAGACAGTGGCCCCAGAAACTCCACAAGATCCCTGGCCAAAAGTAGAGGAATTGGCCCAAGTTCTGGAAGACTTTATCCCCACTTGCCGCTCCTCGGCTGGGTGAAGGGTGACCATGTAAGCAGTGAAGGGTGAGGACATTCCACAGCAGCCCTCGGGTAGGATTCCTGGGGAGTGCCAGCAGCAGCCATTCCGACATGGCTCTGCTCTTCTTGGGGAAATTGTGACACCTGCTGGCCCATGGTGGGGAAAACCCAGGCTTCACTTCAGGGAGGACTTTCCAGGTGCTGTTGTGCAAATGGTTCCCAGACGGACACGGTTCTTGGCTAGTGAGATCTTTGAGCATCTTTGAGCTCCTGTGGCCATGCCCAGATTCAGTTTCCTGTGATCACAGGTGTCTGGAAGGACAATGGAAGTCACCAGAAGGCAGGCCACTGTGACAGAAAGGTGTCACAGAGAGTGGACTGGGCACAAAGAGATTTGACTCAGGTTCTGTCTCTGCGTCTTTGTGGCCTGGAGACATTAAATAAATCACTTGTCCTGTTTTGTTGTCATTATTGTTGTTGGTTATCTTTTCAAAGGAGTACATTTTCATATTCTTCCTACCTTAGTTTTCTGTGTAAGGAGTCAAATGAGACAGGCTAAATTGAAGCAACAAATGTAGTTTTGGATTTTCAGCAATTAGGTAACTACCATGTGCTAAATACCAAAATTCTGGAGCTACACACATATATTCATACATGTACAAGTATATATGCATAGTAGTTGTAACACAAAAGTGAGTAATAAACCACCATGCCCATGTAGTACAAGACATACATGTAAACCAAAAAATCCTTTTCTCTTTGCCTGAAACTATCCTCTTCCCACAGCTCACCCCTCAAGTCTCAGCCCTCATGTCACCTCCTCTGGGAAGCCCTCCTTCGACTCTCACCGTAGTCTAGCCAGGTGTGACACTCTTGGAGCACGTCCTACCATTCCTCACAAGCACAGAGCAGCACGTGATCGAAGGGTTCAAATCCCAACACCCTCTCACCGACTGTGGGACCCTGTGTGAGTTTCCCGGCATCGCCAAACTGTTGCATCCTCCCCTGTAAAGTGGGGATGATGACACCCACTTCCTAGGGTTTTCATACGGATTAAATAAAATGGCATGCATAAAGCACTTAGAAGAGTGCCTGGAAAAAAGTAAACTCTCAAGAAATATTAGTTTTACTATTTGTGAAATGTTTAATGTCCATTCCTTCTACCAGACTATTAACTTCAAGAAGGCAGAGGCCCTACTCATTTTGTTCATGCCATATCCCTGTGCCTAGCACAGTAGCTTGAAACCTAAAGTTATTCCTCTCTAAAATGCAAATAATCATAGTAACTACTTCATAGGTGAGTTGTAAAGATTAAAGGCGATAATGTCTCCAGTCAATAGTAAAGCAACTAGCATATGATCAAGCATATGTTCTGCTGATATTATTATTAATAATATACATGAAGTTAGTACAGTATTTAGAAGTAATGTAGAAAATGTGGTAATTAATTTTGCCTGGGAACAGGGAAGTTCTTGGCTAGAGGGGGAGGGGTGCCTGAGCAGGGTTTTAAAGGATGAAAGCAGACTCATCAACCAGCACACTTGTCAGCCCCACAAAGTGGAAAGCTCCGTGCTCAGCTGTTGTATATACAGATCAATACAACTCAGTCCTTGCCCTCCAGGAACTTATGCTCTCATAAAGGAGAATATCTCTTCCTACAGTGCAGGGTCCTTTGGGTGCACGGAAGAGAGCCTAATGCTAGGTTGGAGAAGGCTTCCAGGAGGAAGGTGACGTGGAGCAGGGAGGGGAGGACAGTGAGAAGTCAGCCAGGCTGTGAAACCAGAGGACATCTTGGGCAGAAGGAACAGCGGGTGAGAGTAGGAATGCTGGGGAACTGTGAAGTGTCCCACTTAGTTCAGGGTTCAGGTACATGAGCTGGCCTGCAGAGAATGGGGCTAGAGAGAGAGGTCAGCAGCCAGATAATGAAGAGAGCCTCTCAAGCCTTGGGAAGAAATGTGGGTTTTATTTAATAGACTATCTGACTAGCTGAAAAATTTCAAAAAGGTGGGGAGGGGTAATATGATCACATTTGAATTTTAGAGTAGTCATTCTAAAAAGACAGGCAGACAGCAGCTGGGAGATTAGTCTAGAGGATTTGAAAGAGTCCAGACAGGCAATGGCAGAGGCGTTGAGAGAGAGGCATGAGTGAAATCAAAATATATCTAGGAAATACAATCAACAGGACTTGCGGACTAATTTGATGTGAGAAGCAAAAAAGCAATGATCTAGAATTTGGTCTGGGTGACCAGGTAGGTCACTTGTTTAAAGGTAACAGGAACAGCAAGTTTGCAAAGGAAAAGGGTCAGTGTAGTTTTGTACATATTTTTGGGAGGGGGTTTCTATGGACATGTATCAACCCTGTTCCATGATATTATGTAACACGTAATTTCTTCCTGCACAGGGCACCTGCAGGTTTATATGGCCATCCCAAATCTTTGTCTTTCCATTTCTAGCAACTCACGTATTGATCTGGCATTGCCATTGGCTCCCTCCAGCTTCCCTAGGATTTTGTCACATCAAGCTACCCACCTTCCCTGGCTTTTCCCTGGCCCACTAACCCCTCCACAGGGGCAACTCACACTATTAGGTAACCACGTCTCCAGCCGGCAGTTTCATGAATAGAGCTGGAGCTCAGGGAGGAGATCTGAGCCAGAAGTACGCATCTGAGAGTAAGCAGCATAGAGTTTGCATGAGCGCCGCGTTGAGAGCAGAGGAACTCACGCAGGGAGACTGAGGGATGAGAAGACTTGGGTACACATGGAAGCCTGAGGAACAAGAACTGTGATGAGAAGAGCGTGGTAGAGGGGGAAGAGCTGGTAAAGGTGAATGAGAAGTGGCCAGAGACATGGGGACAAAATCACGAAAAACTCAAGGGAAGAGAGCATTGAATGGCAGTGGTCAGGGACACCAAGTGCCATGGAAAAATCAGGACTGAAACCTAAATGTGGGTGTGTGGGTGCCTGGTGGTTCCAGTGGACTTGTGGGAGCAGTTGAAGAAGAAGTGAGGAAGTGAAGATGATATTTTCCAAAAATTATGTGTGTGAGTGAAATGGGGCAGTAGCTACCAGTGGAAAGAAAGCATTCTGGGGTTTTTTTCCTTGAACATTTGTACACGAAGCAAAGCAGCATGCAGTGCTATATCACAGTATTCGAGAGCTCAAGTCCCAGGTCCACATAGATGCTGCGTAACCTTGCAGACGTTCCCTGCTTTCTCGTGATCCCATTCTGCTCACCTGTAAGGTGGAGATAGCGGCAATACCAACCATGTGGAGTTGCTGTGAGCGTTCAGTAAGTTATGAGAGCCACACTCAATAAGCATTGGCTGCTCCTGTTGTTGATATTCCTATCTGATAAAAAAGAAAACACCATTCAAAAGATGTTATTCAAGATACAAAAAAGATAAGGAATCAGTGATGGAGTAAAGTTCCTGAGGAAGCTGAAGGAGACGCAGAGCAGAGCACTGTGAGGGAGAGCTTGGCCTTGGACAGGAGGGACCCCTTGCCTCCCTTCCACTGAGACAAATTCAGAGGAAAGCACCACTGGGCTTCAGATTCCACACATTTGTCTTAGAGAAGCAGGGTATAGGAAGCTGAGAGAGCCTTGGTTTTTTTCTGCAAAGTAGGAAACAAGGTCATCTGCTGAGAAGGAAGAAGGAAGTGGTGAGATTTGTTGTGGCTCCACTTGGGGAGGAGAAGTGAACACAGAAGACAGACAACAAACGACAGACACACAGAGACGATACAAGACTGCAGCATCTCCTGCTTGCAGCAGCTTTATTTTTAACACTGTTCTTTTGGCATCTGTCCCAGTCTACCCCAACTTTTCCCACCACTATTTTCTGTTCCCAGAATGTTTTCGTCTCAACATGGACTGGTTCTCACCGCTCTGCCTCA
>CAUYRT010032481.1:0-39381 GCA_963574885.1 Lepilemur ruficaudatus | reverse complement strand
CGGACTGCTCAAGGTCAGGAGGTCGAAACCAGCCTGAGCAAGAGCGAGACCTCATCTCTACTATAAATAGAAAGAAATTAATTGGCCAACTAAAAATATATAGAAAAAATTAGCCGGGCATGGTGGCGCATGCCTGTAGTCCCAGCTACTCTGGAGGCTGAGGCAGTAGAATCACTTGAGCCCAGGAGTTTGAGGTTGCTGTGAGCTAGGCTGACGCCACGGCACTCACTCTAGCCCGGGCAGCAGAGTGAGACTCTGTCTCAAAAAAAAAAAAAAAAAAAAAAATAGACATTGTTCTAATCACTATGAACAGTCCGTCACAATTGGGGATATCCAAAAATTAACTAATGTCAAGAGATGAAGGAAGCAGAAAGGACCTCTGTGTCGCAAAACTCCTTCCAGTGATAAGATCCCTGACCAAACAAAGAAGCTGTCTTACCCGTGCATAGGCCAGAATCCCATCCTTCAGCCTGAAGGTGGCCCCAGCCTTGTTGAAAAAGCCCTGGACAGGAACATCATCTAGCACAGCTCCAAGGTGCTGGCAAGACAGCCGGGTGAGTGGGCGCCCAGGTTGCAGAAAGATGGGGCGCAAGCTCAGGCGCACAACTCTGGTCCGAGGATGGACACAGAGGATGCAGGCCCTGACCTAGACAGAAAGAAGAGCAGAATGAGCAGGAGGAGACACACAGTACGTATCCTGGAGAAGCCTTTCTGCAGTTCAAGCTTCTCCATGTGCTAATCAGGTAAGTACTAAAACCTTTAGTATGTAAGAACTAAAACTGGCTTGTACAAGCAAGCAGCAAGTGGAAAAGTCAAACAAAATGTTTATAATCCCAGCACTCTGAAAGACTGAGCCGGAAGGACTGTTTGAGGCCTGGAGTTCAAGACCAGCCTGAGCAACACAACAAGACTCTGTCTTTACAAAAAATAAAAAATTAGCTGGGCATGGTGGCATGTGTCTGTAGTCCCAGCTACTTGGGAGGATGTGTCAAGAGGATCACTTGAGCACAGGAGTTCAAGGCTGCAGTGAGCTTGATTGGGCCACTGTACTCCAGAATGGGTGATAGAGCAAGACTGGGTTTTTTTAATTAAAAAAAAAGGGGGGGAGGAGTCTTTGCACTGCCAATGCAGGGCTGTGGGTTTCGCTGCAGAGATGGTGGAGGGCGGGGCGCCCCAGGGCAAGTGGGGGGAGTGACGGCCATGGACGCAGACCAGGGCAGGGGCCCATGTGGGTGGGGAGGTTGCCCGGCGCTGGCCGCTGCTAGGGTGTCCAGCAGTCGTGGGGACACGCGCAGGCGGGGTCCAGAGCACGACCGGGCAAGTTGTTCATCCTCAAATCAAAAACAAGAATGTGTGGAGGAAAAAAAAAAATCAGATATTGGGATTTTCTTCCCAAATATCCATGTTCATTGTAGAAAATCTGAATACTTAAAAAAAGAATAAAGTCCAGGCACGGTAGACTTCCATATATAAATATGTAAATTTTTTTTTTTTAAATAAAGAGTAGAAAGATCACCCAGAGTTCATCACTATTAACACGTGGCTGCAGAATCTTCCAGTATTTCAACCATGTGTACTCTTATTTATTTTTTTTTCAAAATTGGATCTGGACTAGTCATGGAAATTTTTAAATCACCTTTTTCTATTTAAACATATCTTATTCTCCTATGTTAAATATTCTTCTGAGATACTTTATACTATAAAAGTAAAAGATTTACTACCCCAAGAACCCCCAAACTATATGAAAGACTATGAATTAAAAACTAAAAGCTGGCTGGGTGTGGTGGCTCATGCCTACAATCCTAGCACCCTGGGAGACTGAGGCAGGTGGATCGTTTGAGCTCAGGAGTTTGAGACCAGCCTGAGCAAGAGCGAGACCCTGTCTCTACTGAAAATAGAAAGAAATTAGCCAGACAACTAAAAATACATAGAAAAAATTAGCCAGGCATGGTGGCGCATCCCTGTAGTCCCAACTACTCAGGAGGCTGAGGCAGATAGATTGCTTGAACCCAGGAGTTTGAGGTTGCTGTGAGCTAGGCTGATGCCATAGCACTCTAGCCCAGGCAACAGAATGAGACTCTGTCTCAAAAAAAAACCCCAAAAACTAAAAGCTGCTGCTTCTCCACCTGCTCCTTCCCTAATCTCAGTCCAACCACTGGGAGTTTATAGCGCTCCTTCCAAAACACTATTATTCCCCTGATCTTCTCTCTGCACAGCAGTACACACGTACTCCTAGAACCTGCCCTGAAGCTAACTGTGACACTGGACAGCAAATGGGGCACAAGTGGAATCAAGAAAAGATAGGTGCAACATTTCTTACTGCTTGGTTTGAGAAATATGTTCCAGCTTTCTTGGGATCCAGATGCATAAAGTCAACTAAGCCTGTGAAGAATGTGAGGAAGTTCAGCGTAAGGCCATGTGGAGTCACCTAGAAATAAACAGAACATGTTACAAGAAATATTTCTTTGAAAGAACCAGGAACGTAAGAGACACTGCTCACAGTAAACACTCAATGCCACATTATCGGCCAGGCGTGGTGGCTCACGCCTGTAATCCTAGCACTGTGGGAGGCCAAGGTGGGAGGATTGCTCAAGGTCAGGAGTTTGAAACCAGCCTGACCAAGAGCGAGACTCTGTCTCTACTAAAAATAGAAAGAAATTAATTGGCCAACTAAAAACATATAGGAAAAATTAGCCAGGCATGGTGGTACATGCCTGTAGTCCCAGCTACTCGGGAGGCTGAGGCAGGAGGATCGCTTGAGCCCAGGAGTGTGAGGTTGCTGTGAGCTAGGCTGACGCCACGGCACTCTAGCCCGGGCAACAGAGTGAGACTCTGTTTCAAAAAAAAAAAAAAAGCCGCATTATCCATGGTAACTGTGCACCTTGCCTCTCCCAGCTAACCCATATCAATCTTTCTTCCTAAAAACCTAAGTGGCAAGACAACTCCAAGCACTGGCTCTTTCTTTATTTAGTAAGCTCACCTCCCTTCCAGCCTAAGAGAGGACAGCAATCCTCCCACCCTCTGGGATTTCTCAACAGGATGGAAAGAGCTTTGCAGAAGTATCCTTGGGGAATTGCCAGTCTGACAACTTGGATAAATTGGTGCTAACTTGGATATTTAACCTGGACTAAGAAGGTAAAACTCAAATGCTTTCAAAAGGGAGATACTGATCATAAGCAAACCAACTTACCCTACAGAGCGCCCGAAAAGCAAAGTTAACAGACACCTCAAAAGAGAGCTATGAGGCAGGTGACTGACATCAGGGAACTAAGTCCCCTCCTATCCCTAGAGGATCCACCCTTCTCCTACCTCCATAGAATATAGGAAACTTATTCTCTAGGAAAAAGGTACCAGACTCAAAACACAGGAAAAATATAAATCCTGAAAGTGTAGATTAAGAAAAATTCTAAGTATCATACAGACAAGAGACGGCCAAGCTGGGCATGGTGGCTCATGCCTGTAATCCTAGCACTCTGGGAGGCCAAGGTGGGAAGATTGCTTGACATCAGGAGTTCAAGACTAGCCTGAGCAACAGTGAGACCCCATCTCTACTAAAAATAGAAAAAAATCAGCCAGGAGTGGTGGCATGTGCCTATAGTCCCAACTATTCAGGAGGCTGAGGCAAGAGGATCGCTTGAGCCCAGGAGTTCAAGGTCACAGTGTGCTACGATGACACCACTGCACTCTATCCAGGATGACAGAGAAAGACTGTCTCAAAAAAAAAAAAAAAGTCCAGCCCCTTTCTCCCACCTTCCTCTCAGGCAGCCAGGCTTAAACCAGCTTGGATGGAGATTGCTAGATTTTTTTTCTACAGAAATCTGACATTCCAGAGAAGACCTATAACAATCACATTTAGAGGTTGCCCAAAGTAAATCTGCTAGCTCCTATTCCTGACAGTGACATCAACCAGTCAACAAGTCCCACCCAGGCACAGAGACTTCCTAGCAGGTTTTTAGTTCCTCACTCATAATATGGTAATCTAAACAAAAATTTAAGAGAATTGGAAGTCAAAGTTGAGAAACTCTTCCAGAAGACAAATATATGCACATACGAAAATGAAGAGGAAATTATATTTTTAAAAAATTCAAGATCTGATAAGAGGCTAACATCCAGAATATATAAGTTCTCACAACTCAACAATAAAAAGACAATCTAATCTTAAAATGGGCAAAGGACTTTTAAATAGACATTCCTCCAAAGACGGTATACAAAAGGCCAATAAGCACATAAAAAGATGCTCAACATCATTAATCATTAGGGAAAAGGGAAATGCAAATCAAAATCACAGTGAGATACCTCTTCATACTTACTAGAATGGCTACAATAAAAAGATAATAACAAGTGTTGGTAAGAACGTAGCGAAATTAGAACCCTCATATATTGCTGACAGGAATGTAAAATGGTGCAGCCATTTCAGCTATTCCTTAAAAAGTTAAACATAGTTACCATATAAGCCAGCAATGCCGTTCCTACTTAAGTACACACTCAAGAGAAATGAAAACATTTGTCTACACAAAAGCTTGCACGTAAATTTCATTGCCTATTTACAACAGCCAAAGCAGCCATCAACTGATGAATGGACAAAATGTGCTATACCCATACAATGGAATGGCATTCAGGCATGAAAGAAATAAGGTATTGATACATTGCTACAACACAGATGAACCTTGATACCATTGTGCTAAGTGAAAGAAACCAGATACAAAAGGCCACAGATTATATGATTCCATTTACACAAAATGTCCAGAAGAGTCAAATCTAAGGCAAAGAGTAGATCAGTAGGTTAGCAAGGGCTCAAGGGAGGGAAGAAGGGAGGGAGAGTGATCACTAATGGGTACAGAGTTTCTTATTGGAGTAACAAAACATTCTGCAATACAAAGAATTCTGGAACACATTACAAAGTTGTGATGACAGCACAACTTTGTAAAACACTAAAAAAACCACTGTACTGTACACTTAAAAAGGATGATCCTTACATTATGTGAATTACATCTAAATTGAAAAATTGAAAAAAAAAATAATACAGGAAACTTTCCAGATCTGAAGGATCAATATTTCTGTGTTACAGGAGTTCAGCAGAAATAAATGAGAGAGAACTATATCAAAGCACATTATCATGACAATTTTTTTCTTTTTTTGAGACAGTCTTCCTCTGTCACCCTGGGTAGAGGGCAGTAGCATCATTGTAGCACACCACAGTCTCCAATTCCTGGGCTCAAGTGATCCTCCCACCTCAGCCTCATGAGTAGCTGGGACTATAGGCACGTGCCACCCTACCCAGCTAATTTTTCTATTTTTAGCAGAGACAGGTTCTCAGTCTTGCTCAGGCTGGTCTTGAACTCCTGATCTCAAGCAGTCCTCCTGCCTCGGCCTTCCAGAGTGCTCGGATTACAGGCATGAGGCACCGCACCTAGCTATCAGGACATTTTAGAATAAAAGGGATAAAGACAAGACCCTTGAATTCTTCCAAAGAGAAAAAAATACATACAAAAGAAGAAAAATGAAAATAATATCAGAATTTTCAACAGAGGCCAGCTGACAACAGGAAAAATGACCTCAAAATTCTAAATGAGTTATTTCTGACTTAGAATTCTAAACTCACTTTAACTATCAATCACACGTGAGAGTGGAATAAAGATATTTTCAGACATGCTAGATGTGCAGAATAGAGTTACCGTAGCAGGCCTGAGACTGCAATCCTTAGAAAAGCCTGCTCACAAGGCTGCTGGTGTCTGGGAACTTAGATTTCAGGAGGGTTCCCACCATTTCCAAAACTGATAAGAATGGCTCACTATACCTAAACTATGTAAACAACAGTTTGCTAAACTCCCATATTCCTAATGGAAGTCTAGAATTTTGGTGTATGCCAGGGAGAGGGTGCCTATTTGATCAACCCTGATAAAAACCTTGAGTCTCTGAGGAAGTTCCCTGGTAAACAACATTTCATATATGTTGTCATAACTTGTGGAAGGAATTGAGTACATCCTTTGTGACTACACTGGGAGAGGACCCTGGGATGCTTGTGCCTGGTTTCTTCCAGACTTCACCCCACGTGACTCTTCCCTTTGTTGATTTTACTTTGCATTCTTTCTCTGTAATAAATCTTAACTGTGAATACAACCATATGCTGAGTCCTGTGAGTCCTCCCAGAAAAGCATCAGACTTCAGTGTGGTCTTGGGGATCCCCAACATATTCAGTCAAGAAATTAACATTCTATGTATCTTTTTGAGGAAGCTTCTAGACAACGTGCCACACAAAAATGGGGAATAAACCCAAAAAGAACACATGAGATCAAAGAAGACTCCAATACAGACGAGAGAGAGGGAGAGGAAGTCCTAGGATATCAGCTATGCCAAGCCCTACAGAGCAACCATTCCAGACTGGAAGTGGAGCAGGATGATAGCAAAAGGGGTACCAGGTAGGGGGGAAAGTAACTATTACATTATTTAAAGGGTTTGAAAGCATGGAGAATTATAGTGAGAAGAAAATAAGTAGAGGCTATAGGATGAAATAGTGATTGATTGATAGAAAAGAATTTAGCAAATGGCTAAAACAAAGCTGACTACCAGCTCCAGGGAAGAAAGCTGTTCAAGAAATATTCACAGAAAGCCAGGTGTGGTGGCTCACGCCTGTAATTCTAGTACTCTGGGAGGCCAAGGCGGGAGGATTGCTTCAACTCAGGAGTTCGAGACTAGCCTCAGCAAGAGCAAGACCCGGTCTCTACCAAAAAGAAGTTAAAAAAAAAAAAAACAGCTGGGCATTGTAGCAAGCACCTGTAGTCCCAGCTACTCGGGAGGCTGAGGCAGGAGGCTCACTTGAGCCCAGGAGTTTGAGGTTGCTGTGAGCTAGGCTGACGCCACAGCACTCTAGCCTGGGCAACAGAGTGAGACTCTGTCTCAAAAAAAAAAATAGTAGTAATAATGAACAGCTTACCTTCTGTACCTGGGCTTTGACTACCAGTCCTGGTAGCAAGTTATTAAGGGTCCAGTTTTGCTCCTCCGTAGCAATGGCAGCAGAAACCTCTGCATGACCAACAGATAGACTAACAACTCCTCCATTGCCTTTCACCTCTTCAATGACACAGTTCAGGTACTGACCCACCTTCAATTTAGCACCTGAAAGCCCAACCCCCAAAAGGAAAAATAGTTCAATGATAAGGACTTTTAACTCGGGCCCAAGCAGTACCTGAAAAGATCCATGACCTACCTGTCCAGTTAGCATCTAATACTTCCCATCTCTAAGGGGCCAACTACAAGAAGAGAATGAAGTTACCCTAATTGATCTGGAATTCAATTCACAAAAATAAGAAAATCTCAACAAGTCAGGAGAGTGCTAGTTCAGAGGCCCTATAAGCCCAAATTTCAGTGGAATCCTCTGGTGAGCAAACCTGATGCTGGTCCTTCAGATCACAGTGAGACCCTGCCACTCCCCGACCCTTCACACATCTTCCCTTGCCTATCAGCTAGGATTAACCGCTGATTTTACCAAAGCCACACAGTCTCCAGGGTCACCCTCTGAATCAGGGTCACGTTACTCAGCTAAGTAACACTTAAATATAATCCCCACAGGTACCACCTCAGTGCCTCGTACTGGCCCCTCTTCCTGCCCTCACCTTTGTTCTTCTGTCGGATATACTCCTGGGCTTTTGGCAGGGGCAAAAATGCTCTCGTCCCCTCAACACCAATGTCCACTAGGTAGCCATGGTCTTCCAGGCTGGACACAGTGCCTGTGAGCAACTGAGCAAAGAGAAAGCATTCCCAAAAGTTCCAAGTCAAAGGTAATGGGACACACAACAAACATACAAACATCCAAATGTGAATGTTCCCACCATTAATCTCTACGCATTCTCCCATCATGTCACCCCCTACTTTTAACTTGAAACCACAATCCCACTAGAGGACAGACATCAACTTCAATTCTCCTAGGCATTGAAGGATCTTCTGGCTTCCAGACTGTGAGGAGTGTTAAACACAGTTGAATAATGGCATGAGACAGGAGTTTCTCACCTGGAGAGTTTTCAAAAGATAGGAAAGATTTTTATCTTATGCAAAGAGGGATAAACTGCTAGGCCCTGCAAGGTCACTCCCAGAGCCATGTTTAACGAGAGAATCCAGAACTACCTTTAGCACCTCTGAGGCACATCCTCCTTTATATTTCATGGGGAGTAATGTGGCTCTGTCCATTTAGTCCTCAAAGCACCCAGAAGACCTTCCTTTCCTCCAGAAAAAGACCTACTCCTGCATGTAACAGTTAAGCTGAAAGTAAATGGTGGCCTAGACCACACTCCCCAGGGGGAGGAGCAAGGAGACGGCATGTTGCCTGCTCCTCTTCCCTGACCCCAGGTACCTACCATGCCGGGCCTCAGGGCTTCAGCACTCAGCACTCTGTTGACATTTTTGGGGTTCAGAGATAGCTTCACACTCCTTTTCCCTCTCTCTGTGATGCCCACACTGCTCACCACACATCTCACCAGCACTCCAGGTGAGAAAAGCTCAGGCAACTGGAGTAGATCCTGCATGATAAAAATGAGAAAGACCTGACACATATCCTTTCCCTGAACCAAAAATCCACTGCCCAGCCTCGGCTCAGTGGCTTCTCTTCCTTAGACCACAAAGAATCTAAAAGGTAGATGAATAACTGCTCATCCACAAAGGAAGATGGGTCTATGGCCAAGTCAGAGTCTTGAATTCCAACATAAGGCATCCAAATACTTCCACATAACAGGCAGATATAAAATAACTGGTCAAGAGTTGTCAGCCAGGCGCAGTGGCTCACACATGTAATCCTAGCACTCTGGGAGGCCGAGGCGGGAGGATCACTTGCACTCAGGAGTTCAAAACCCACCTAAGAGTGAGGCCCTGTCTCTAACAAAAATAGAAAAAATTAGCTGGGTGTGGTGGTGCGCACCTGTAGACCCAGCTATTCGAGAGGCTGAGGCAGGAGGATTGCTTGAGCCCAGGAGTTGGAGGTTGCTGTGAGCCAGGCTGACACCACAGCACTCTAGCCTGGACAACAGAGCGAGACTCTCGTCTCCAAAAAAATAAAACAACAACAACAAAAATCTTTAACATAGTCTGCAAAACTGCACACAACCTGGCCCCCACCCACTTCTCCAGCCTATCCCATACCACACTCTCCCTTGCTCTCTCTTCCTAGCCATACATACCGTGCAGCTTTTGCCAGAACTCCCTTCCTTCTTTACCTAGGGAACCCTCATTCTTCTGATCTCAACTCAAGCATCCCTTCCTCAGCAAAGTCTTCCAGGCTTCCTGGACTAAGTAAAAAATCCCCCCAGTATAAACTCTCATAGCACCTTGTACCTTTCCTTCTTCGTATTTCACAAAGTTGTAATTTTACATCTATTTGTGTTTCACTTATTTCCAGCAACAGGTTTCATCCAGGTTTCCCTTACCTTCAGAGGTTCTTCTTGTGCCACCTGCTCATTCAGTTTTTTGGTGTAAACATCACAGATTTCAGTTACTTGCACGAATCCCCGGAGGCCATTGGGGAGACTGATCACCAGTTCTAATTCATTTACCTCTTTCACACAACCTAAAATCCGCATTCCCTCACACAGGGACTAGAAGAGAAAAAGTGAAATATGTACAATAAGGAAGACAAGAAAGATAGGGGAGTTACGAGGTCTGGCTTCTAGTCCCAACTCTGACATTTAAAAGCTACGGGAATTTTGTAAATGAAAAGAAACACATACGTGTGTGTACATGTCCTTGCACTTTTCAAATATCTAACTGAGCACTGTGAAAGATCTAGATTATACAACAGTGTTAACAGCACTGGGATGCTAGAAGACACTTTTGCTTCTTATTTTATTCCAAACAACCCAAACTCAAATGCTTAGCAGACAACACAATGAAGGAAGCAGGCCAGTGGAGGCAATGGCAGGCAGTCTAGAGTGTGCATACTGGCTACAATGGGTACAACCGCTACTCAGCTCCTTGTGACTACAAACATGAGGGAACATGGGCCTTTTGTTGTCAGCACTTTCCAATTTTTATGAGAAGCCAAAAAATCACATTTTTTATGTAAAATGTTTAGTGTCCTAATGTTGGCACCAAGCTAAACAATTTTTTAAAAAGTATCATACAGGACTAAATCTGAATCTTTCCCTTCAGAATCATTTGACATTTTTTCTTTATTACAACTAACATATACTGAAATTATAATCTAAAAACACAGTGATGGCCAGGCGCAGTGGCTCACGCCTGTAATCCTAGCACTCTGGGAGGCCGAGGCGGGCGGATTGCTCAAGGTCAGGAGTTTGAAACCAGCCTGAGCAACAGCGAGACTCCGTCTCTACTAATAATAGAAAGAAATAATTGGCCAACTAAATATATATAGCAAACGTTAGCCGGGCATGGTGCGGCATGCCTGTAGTCCCAGCTACTTGGGAGGCTGAGGCAGAAGGATTGCTTGAGCCCAGAAGTTTGAGGTTGCTGTGAGCTAGGCTGATGCCACGGCACTCTAGCCTGGGCAACAGAGTGAGACTCTGTTTCAAAAAAAAAACAAAAAAAAAACAGTGAGACCATTTCACTTCTCTGAGATGGTTTCACATCTATGAAATCAATGGGTAGGATTAGAATGATTGCTAAAGTTAGTGTCAGTTCTAACCTCTGAATTTATTACAACGCAAGTGTCACCAGGACACAAACAAGCCCATGGCAGCTTTCAAGGAAAAAAAAGACCCTAGGCATTAGTTAACAACTGAAGGAAATAATGCTCAATTCTCAGCAAAAACTGCAGGAATCTTTACAGACACACGTGCAAAAGAGAGAAAGGAAGGAAAGAAAAAAAGAAAAGGGAAGGGAGAACATACACAAACTTAAGCAAACACGTAGTTTAAAGGAAAACCGAACTTTAACAAACCTCAACACTAAGGATTTCAAACTTCTCTTTTACAGACTTGCTGCTTTCTCTCTTCTCGATTTTCAACTTTTTTGTTTTTGCTGGCCCTTTCTGGCTCTTTTTCCTTTTGGTAGATTTCTCTTCAGTAGAAATCTAAAGGGGAAAAAAGACCCACAAAGATCCAAAAGAGTAAAAAGTAATCCTGGCCTTCTCCTCCCATTTTAGGTCATCTGTCTCCTTGCTGTATTATTCCCGACTTCACTCCACCCTGCCCCACTCCCAATTGTTCCTTTAATTCTTGCTTCAATCCCAACTCTCCCATTCAGCCACCAATGCTCCCTTTTCCCAAGGTCTGAGAAGCCTCCTTCATGTTCTCAAAGTCTCTTCTCTACTGTGTTCTTCCTCTCTTGACTGGGATGAACACTAGGGTTCCCTAATGCATGAAAATGGAAACTGGAGTCACAGAGACCCAAGCTAAACTCCCAACTCTACCATAACAAGCTAAGTGGTTTCACCTAAATTATATAACCTCTCTGAGCCTCAGGTCCTCATCATGGAATTTCAAATTTCTACTCCATAGTATAGTTGGAAAGATTATATAATATGGTACAGATATAAAGCCACAGACTCAAATGTTAGTTCCCTTCCCCCTAGCATCTGGAGCACAGCCTAGTTGAGGCGAGACTACAAATTCTAAAGCAAACTTTAACCATTGCATGTGGCGAGGACCCCATTTGAAAATGCAATGATCAGTTAAGGTGTAGTGGCTCATGCCAGTAGTCCCAGCTAGTCCCGGCTACTCGGGAGGCAGAGGCAAGAGAATTGCTTGAGCCCAGGAGTTTGAGTCCAGCCTGGCAACAGAGTGAGACCTCCTCTCTTAAAACAATCAAACAAGAAAGCAATGATCAAACTGCTTCCTCTCTATCCTTAATCAACATGCACAGAGTCCCTAAGAACAAGGAACAACAGCACTTCAAACTCAAATACTAAATACCATGCTCCAAAAGACAGCCTTGTGGTATGGCCTCTCTAGCAAGTTCAATTTATAGAAATGAACTTCGACAAGAAACAAACCTAGAAAATAATATATGCTAGAGTGAAGACACTAGAGTGAAAGTTTCCAGTGAGTCTCAACAAATAAGCATAACTCTTACATCAAATAAGTTGTCTTGTTCAACTGACTGCTGGAAAGCCTTCTCTGATTTATGGATCTTTCTTGTACCCCCTCGGGGGAAGCTTTCTTCCAGGGTTGCCATGTTTGGGTCTCCTAAAAACAATGCAAAGAGTAATGGTGAGATTTAACAATGGTGGCAGATTTCATAAAAGCTGTGATCAATGAACAAGCCATAACCATTCTAGCAATGTGTTAGACAATATTAAGTACTATGACATAGATGGTTCAGACGTCAGGCCCCTAATAATCCATACATCTTTCCAAAGGTCTCTGCTTTAAAACCAAAAAGTCTGTGTGGACCTTCTCCAGCTTTCTTACACATTCTTCCAGAAAAAGAGCTACAGATTCAACACAGTCAATACTCATTAAACAGCTACAGTTAGATCAGACATATACAAATGAACATATAACCCCCCCGACCTTCAAAGAACATGCACGTTTTTTACAACACAAAACAATTATGCGAGTAATTTAACATATAAATTGGATTATAAACCATCAACAAAGAGGTAGGAAGTGATGAGGCCTCAGTAAAAGAAGGCGAGCTTCATAAAGAAGTTTCTTTTGAGCTGAATGTTAAAAGATGAAGAAGAGCTTGACAGGAAGAAAGCGATGTGAGAAAAGGCACAGAAATGGGAAAAGCCTGTTACTTCAATAAATGCCAGCAATTTGCCTATCAAATAATTGCTCAAAGTCTTGCTATTGCCTGTCTTGAAGAACTGTTCCACTAGACCACAAGGAGAATAAAGCACAGTAATTGGAGGTTCGGCTTTTCTGCGGAAGACTTTGAATTAAATCTGAGTAGTTTATGTTTACTTTGGCAAGTCAGAGCCTTAAGGAGGGAAAGCAACAGAACAGTAGTCAAGAAAAATTTACTTCGGGCTGCAGATTGGACAGAAGAGAGGACTGAAGGCAAGTAAATCGGGAGGAAAGATTCAAATGCAATACAGCAGAGAAACCATGAGAACCAGAACTAGGTGTCAATGAGAAAACAAGATAGGAGGGGTTAGGTGTGAGAGACACCTGGGAATAAGAATCTAGAAGGGCTTGAGACTATAGAAGTGACGACCCAGAGGTAGCCAAGGATTTGGAATCACAAATGGGTATATGCTGCGTAGAAATAGGAAAGCGCAAGGGGTCTGTCCAGTTGCTGGGAATTTTGCCCTTAATCTTTTATGAGACAAGGGGAAACTGAGGCTCCAAAAAGCAAGGCGATCCAGGGGCAGAGAAGGGACTTAAGCTCTTTCCCGGGCAAAGAGCCTGGGGTGTCAGGGGCTGTGTGAACAGTGCCGGCTTCAGAGTGGCGGTCAAGTGGCCGAACCACTCACCGGGCACAGCAGATGCCTGGCAGGGACCAGCGAACCCAGCCCTGGGGCAGGCCTGAGAACCATGAAGTTCCTTCCGTCTCGCCTCTGCCCTTACTCACCAGCTCCGCGGCGCCAGCACCTCTCCAGCACGCAGCCCGCGCCGCGGTAAACACACACGCGGAGACCAGGATTCCTACAACTCAATGCCACTCTTCCGGAAGCATGGGCGGCCTCAACGCCCTACTTCCGTTACTATGTTGCGTCACGCAGGGCTGCGGAGGCGATATGGCGACAGGAAGCAGAAAGGCGGGACTTAAAGCCGTAGCCAATCGCCGCAGAAAGCTCCTGTGGCCTGTCGAACGCGTCGGGGTAGGCCGCTTCTTCCGGCTGGGCCGAGGGGAGGCTGCGAACGTTGAAGGACACTGGCTGCGGAATCTGTGGCTTTCGTGAGGTGGGTGAGGTGGGTGAGGTGGGCGAGGGTGGGGTCTCAGACCTCCCGCCTCTGCTTTGCGGGGCCCGCCTAGAAGCTGACCGATTTGGGTCGGGGAACACTGCGAGGTCTTCGCTTTGGAGGGCAAGACCAGCGGGGAATGGCACCGGAGCTAGGGAAAACGAGGGGCGGGCGCAAGGGGGCGGGCAGTGGGTGAGAAGCCTCGAGGCGAGACGGGTAGGCGCGCCCAAAGGCTCCCACAGTTCCCGAGGACCCTTAGATTGCATTTTCTTTTTTTTTTCTGTTATTGCATTTTCTACCGAAGAAAAATGAGGCCTTCCACAGAGGGAGCCCCCCAAGGTCATCCACTGATTGATCGAGGCCTCGGGCTTCTGACGCCATCTCTGACCAAATTAATCTCCTTTCCTCCGTATGCCCCTAGCTGTTTGCACTGAGCTATGTATTTAGGAAGCTGGCCATCCAGGCCTCCTTTAGCTGCGCTGCAGCCTTTGCCAAAGCGAGAGTGTCGACCGGCCCCTGGTCGGCCCCTGCAGTTCACCAGGCCCGCGGGAAACGGGTTAGATTTCAGTCTTTATACGGTTAGCGGGAAGGCCTTTCCGAGGGGGTAGCCAGAACAGACAGCTGTAAACTGCTTGACGTGCAAGAGGCTGCTTCTGATACCTGAGCGGCTCTCATTCGTCTTTGCCTTCTTTCCTTCGTGGTCTCACCATTCCAGGTAGGTGTCCAGTCAGATAAGAGAATAGCAATATCGAGGAACATAGAAAGTAGCAAAGCTAGTGGTCACTTTGGGCCTTTAATGAAATGCCCATTTTCCTTGTATTTAGTAGCAGTTAGTGGCTTAATTAGGAACAAAAACAAAGGCCCAGTTCCCTTAGACTTTTCCACAGGCCGCCACTTCACAACATTAAATCACACTTGTGAGTCTTACAAAGGCCAGTCTAACACAGAGGTTCCTGATCTTTGCCCTAAAGTAACCTGCAGTTTACTGAAGGGTGCAGACCCAATTTTTTGAGCTTACTCATTATTTATCTCACCAGCAGCACCCCCATTCCCCACTCTCTCTCCATCTCAACATTTCAAGAGTCTTCCTTTTTTTTAAAGACCTAGACTAAATTTCTCATATTACACCCTTCCCTGCAGTCAGAATTAGTCTTCTGTGGGATGTTATGATCATCAGCCTTCCTCCCATATTGTGGGATTCCTCCCATATTGTGTAAATTAGAGGGAAATTTAAAGCATCTTGTTATTGTCGGACATAGTCTTCTAAAAAGTTTTGTTAGATGCAAGGTAGTGAGGGTTATCAGTTAATGATTTGATAAGTTAAGCCCTAGTTTTCTGTAGGGTTTCTCCTAAAAACCTACTTCATATCATAAGAAATGAATCCAAAAATGTATCATGAAATGGTTAAAAAAGTATGCCTTTAATAAGTTTAGTAAAACGAAACAGTTGATATAAAAGCTACATCATAAATTTTTTTCCTTTGTCTTGGGAGGAGACATAAAAGTTTTTTAATGGAGATTTCTTCTTGGGCTAGACTTGGCCAAGGCCTCTGAGGGGACCTAAGGAAGTTTGGATTTCCTTCATTGCTCCAATAACCTTGAAACAGTGTTTGAAATTAAGGTCATTTGTCTCAAATTTTCGTTGCCAATTCGTGCACAAGAATTGCTCTGAAAGCCTTTGAATGGTAAACCCTGGAGTTCCAGTTAGAGCGAGCTGAGTTGCTGCCACTGCCTACCAATCTCGACCGGACCTCGACCGGCTCGTCTGTATTGCCAATCGACTCGGCGTGGCGTCGGTCGTGGTAGATAGGCGGTCATACATACGAATTTTCAACTCTTGTTCGGGTGTCTTTTCGAATATGTCTTTGCTATTTTTTATTATAAAAGAAATACCCATCTTTGTAAAATACACAGGTATTACAGATTAACCCCTCTTAAAAGCTTGATGTATATTCTTCCAAGGTTTTTTTTCCTCTATACTTACTATTTGTTTTATTGTTTCTATTACTGCAAACTTCAGGGTGCATCGGAATTACCTAGAGGCCTTATTAAAACAGGTTGCTAGGCCCGAGTTTCTAATTCAGTAGGCTGGGATGGGGCCTGATAAACTTGTACTAACAAGTTTCTAGTAATGCTAATGCTGCTGGTCTAGGGACCAGACTTTGAGAACCATTGATGTGCTCTATAATATCCAGAAATAGGATTTTTTAAATATTTCACATTACTTGAGGACATCTTTCCATGTCAATACACAAAGGTCTATGCACATTGTATTGCCTCCAATAGAAACCATTATTTATCAGTCTCCTATAGGTAGACTTTTAGTTTTTCCAGTTTTTTACTTTCACAAACAGTATTTCAGTGACCATTCTTGACCATATAATGTGTTTCTACTTTGTAATGTTTCAGTAAGGATAAATTCCTAGAGAAGAAAATGAAACACATAAAAGGGTGTTATACTCATTTTTATAATTTGATACTTCCAAATTGCACTTTAGGAAAGTTGTACCAGTTAACACTCCAAGCAACAATCAACAGAAAATGCCTATTTTTAAAGTCTCGCTCCATCACCCTAGGTAGAACTTAGTGGCGTCGTCGTAGCTCACAGCAACCTCAAACTCCTGGGTTCAAGTAATCCTCCTGCCTCGGCCTCCCAAGTAGCTGGGGCTACAGACACATGCCATGATGCCCAGCTAATTTTTCTGTTTTTAGTAGAGATGGGGTCTCACTCTTGCTCAGGCTGGTCTAGAACTCCTAACTTCAAGCAATCCTCCCACCTTGGCCTTCCAGAGTGCTAGGATTACAGGCCTGAGCCACTGCACCAGGCCCCACATTCTTAATAATACTGCTTATTATCATAATTTTATCTTTGCCTGTTTGATCGTTAAATATTGGTTTTATTTTACATTTCATTGATGGTTGAGGTTGATTATCCTTTTATGTAAACGCCTTTTTGTTTTTGGCATTCCTGTCTTAATATTTTCCCTTCTCTAAGATGATTAAAATACCTGCAGATGTTTTCTCTCAGGACTTTTTGGTTTTGCTATTTACATTTAAATCTTTTGTCTATTTTGTCATAAGGAGTAAGGATTCCATCTTCCCCACCACCACCAATGGCTAGTATCAACTCCATTTACTAAATGATCCCTTCTCCCCCATTCTATGGAGGTCCTAAATTATTTATAACAAGAAAAATTGTAAAAGTAGGGATTGTGAGTTGAGCTGTTTAGTTGGTGGTCACCCCTCTGTGAAACTTTGAAAAATAACACAAGCTCCAACTTTGCAATAGTCTTAAAACTGGTTAATTCAGGCTGGTCCAGTGGTAGTGGCTTATCAGAACTTATTAACACTAGTGTCACTAAAGTTGGTATTCAACCCCCCAGTGCTAAATTTGACTGGCTTTAAAAAAAAAAAAAAAAACTGGTTAATTCAATGTACAATGTACCATGGTCAGGATAGAGCCAGGAATGAAAACATTAAGCTCCATTGGGTCAGAGAGTAGACTGCATTCTCTTCTCTGCTGAGCATTCATGAAACAGCAACTAAGGTAAAGCCCTGCTTCCAAAGCTTCTCTTACCAGCAAGGCTTTTTCCACCATCTTTGCTACTGCTGTGTTGGGTAAGGCGTAGATAAAAATTTATAGTGTTTATATGCAATGACTTCAAGTTTTTTAACTAAAACAAAAGGCAGAATTTATTTTCTTTTGAAGTGCATCCAAACCAATTTATTGTTGCTTTCTTTTTTTTGAAAGATTGGAATCATGGCAGGTCCAGAAACTGATGCCCAATTCCAGTTCACTGGTATTAAAAAATATTTCAACTCTTACACTCTCACAGGTAGAATGAATGTAAGTATCAATGATACCTTTAAGTAGTTATATTTTAGAATAATATAGATGTGACACAACTCTTGTTTACTTTATTCTTTCTTTTTCAGTGTGTACTGGCCACATATGGAGGCATTGCTTTGATAATCCTATACTTCAAGTTAAGGCCTAAAAAAACTCCAGCTGTGAAAGCAACATAAATGGTAAGAAGTTGACATTTAAAAGTTTACAACTTAAGCCATTAAGGAGAAAAGTATTGTCCATATCCCATTTCCCTGGCAATTTTTGTTAGCATTTTGGTTTAGCTTTTTTTGTTTTTTTTTAAGTATCTTATTTGGCTTTCCATAGCTATGATCATGCCTGTGATTTTGTCTTAGAACAAATACATCTTTATAAATTGAATGCATGAGTGTTTATGAATATAGGAACTATTTATTTCAGAGGAAATCTGTCTCCCATTAGAATTTTTTTATATATAACATTACAGTGAATGCCTCAGAGCATGAAGCATATGTATTTATGATTATTTTCTTAAAGCTTTCCCAAACAATTATGGGGCACCCAACTTTGTAAGTGGGTGTGTCTTTTGCCCCAGCCAGTGTAGAATAATATCAGTTTCTGACTTTTGCTAATTTGATGAGTTAAAAAAAAAAAAAAGTGTCTCTTGTTTTTTGATGAAGCACATTTTTTCCCATGTATTTACCATTTGTATTTTTCTTGACATCCTATTCATGCATGTCCTTATTTAATAATTGGGTAACTTGTTATAGGCTGTTTATGTAATAATTATTAATCAGCCTTTATATCAGTTGCAGACATTTATCATTTGCTAGTTTCAAATGTTGATACAACCCCCATTTGCCCTAAGTGAGTAGATATCTGTTGTGTTGGCAATAGATGGTATGTGGAAAGCCCAAAATCTAGATCTTCATTTAATGTAGCTCTCCTTCACAAGTTTTCTTCTGCTCTTAAGAGGTTCTCCATAGCTGGGTATGGTGGTGCACACCTGTAGTCCTAGCTACTCTGGAGGCTGAGGTAGGAGGATCGCTTGAGCCCAGGAGTTAGAGGTTATAGTGAACTATGAGCAAGACACTGCACTCCAGCCTGGGCAACAGTGCTCAAAAAAACAGCTTTTCCAATCTCAAAACTAGTGACCTCAGGGGAATGCATAGCCCAGAATGCAGTGGTCCATGGCTTATTCCTGACAAACAGGTAGTATTTTGCCCAATTTTCCATATTAGGTGCCTCCTAACTTTGGGAAGGTGGTAGTATCCCCATTATAAAAATGGAGAAATTGTCTCAAATTAAATAACGGATACTTATCTATTTTCTGCTATTTAAAATGTTACTTTATATACTAGACTTTTCCTACAATATGCCTTTAGATTCATACTAAATTGTTGGCAGCTCCTTTGTTAAAGGTAGAGTATTAGGTTAAAATGTGTTAAGCTAAGAGACACCTTAATTTTTTTGGTGTTACTCACTCCTTTGAGAATCTGATGAATTTGCATCCAATTTCAAGGGGTTCATGGATAGTCCTATCGTAGTAATTCTTGAATGTCTTAAAAGTAGTGTTGAACACATTTGTTTTTAAACTGTTTTCGCTTTGTTTATAGGATTCTAAACTGTATCTCATCTATTAAGTTCCCATGCCTGGAGAAGCTAATGTCACCTCATCATGTGATACTCAATTTGTACAATAAATTATGAACCTGGAAAAGCTGGTTGTTTTTATTTACAAGATATCAAAAATATAAAAACTGTACAAAATGCAACAAAGGCAAAAACTGGCAGTGACTTGGTCAAAATCTTTTAGTTTCCCAAAGCAAGGCTCAGTACTGGAGGTAAGCAACTGAAATGTCTATCTGACTTCAAGTGTACTAGGTTGTATGTAGCTGTTTTAGCTGAAGTAGAACATGGAAGCTAAATTTCTTCACCTGGTTTATAGAGTGCTTGGGTGCACTCAAAACTGAACAGATAGAAATTCAAATGTCAGTGGATGGTTGTACTTCATCTAGACCTAAAAAAGGAATTGTAGTTCACCCTACTTAGTTACATACATTCCACTAACCATGGGCCAAGAAAAAAATGTTAGTGGATCATTTAACATAGTACTTGAGTGCCATATAGTAACTATATTTTTATAGTGGAAACAGGCTCATTGAATTCTTCAGCTAAAATTCAAGACGCAGTATTAATTATATTTCTTAATTTGAATCTTGAAGCAGGATGAATTATTGAAATTGACTTTTTTTCTAAACATAATAAATTAAAATAGCATTTGAACAGAAAATGCATAGTTTCCACACAATCCAAAGCACCATAAAAGTCCCCTCCACAAACATAATACCTCTTATTCAACTAACGGAAATTAGTTAAATGTGGTTGCTATAGAAATGTGGAACTGTCCAGTTCAGATTTTCCAAGCAGCATACTTCCAGATCTATATAGATAAAAACATTCTTTGTAGCTTAAATATTAATCACTGAGGTATTTGCTTTTAGTCTCCCTTTTTCAAACAGTAGCTTCCAGAAGGTCTTTAATACCGATGGTTTATTGCGGACTATAAGCTCCTGCGGCTAGAACCAAGTTTCTTCGAGTAAAATGGAGGTGCACAACTGGTGTTGATTTGGTCATGTATGTTCCCAACAATAACTCCTGTGAATTCTCAGGTAAATTTATATGCCCAGTGGCTGTAGTAAAGTCATCAGTCTCTAAATCTTCAAATGCTTTGATAGCATCCCATAACCGAACTGTATTATCCATTGAACCTAAAGGGAAACCAATGGAAACCATTAGTTGCATCCATCACATTTATATTTTTTATTTATTTATTTTTTTTCCTGGGACTGGATCTCTGTTGCCCAGGCTGGACTGCAGTGGTGCAATCATAGCCCATTGCAGCCTCAAACTCTGGGCTCAAGCAATCCTGCCGCCTCAGCCTCCGAAAGCATCTGCCGCACCCGGGCCACTCATCACATTTAGATTCTGAGATTTTATCCCGTATACTTTATTTACTGTATATTTTTGGTGAAAAATCTAAACCCAGCCAACTATTACTTCTAAAAGAGCATTTCAAGCAGTGCTTTAAACCTCAAAAGTCAATATATACATAGGATAACAGTCTGGAATCATATAGCTAAAGAGAAGCAAAACCTAAACAGTGGGACTTAGTTTTGTAATTGTCAACACTCAGTGTTTCCTTTTAACATACCATTTACCCTTTACCACAAAGCCATTAATTGTTATTTACCTGATGCCAAAATTTCACCATCTCTACTAAACCTAAGTGAACAGACTGTATCAGTATGGCCTTTTAATTCTCCAACCATCAGACCATGTCCAATATCCCAAAGGAGTACTCTGCCATCTGTTGCTCCTGTAGCCAGGAATCTCCCATTGGGAGAAAATGTCAAGGAATGAATTGGTCCCTAGGAAACAAGTCCATGGAAAGGATTAGAGTTAAGTATATCTAAGAAAATAAGAAAAAATTTTAAAGTTTAGTGGGATGAATAGTATCTTTAAAATGTATGTCACTGGTTTAAAAAATATCTTTATCTTGACAGCAACCTTGTGTGCTAGAATAATGAAAGTGTAAATACCTTGTGTCCAGTGAAGATCCTTACACAGTTACCATTCAAGACATCCCAGAGCCGCACAGTTCTGTCTGCAGATCCCGTAGCAACATAATTAGAATTTGGATGGAATCTGGTACAGTTCACATCAGCAAGATGGCCAGCAAATATCCTTAAAGGTTGATAGTGGTCTGTAGCCCAGAGTCTTTTTAAAAAGTTGTTGAAAACAAAAAATGACAATCAATAGTTAACTATGAAATGCCAAAAATCTACATCCCTGTGAAATGTTTGTTCCAAATGGGTCCCCCTCACTAGTTAACTGGGGAAAGAAGATAGAATGACTGAGAATTGATAACATTCTTAGGAAAAAGGGTTGATATACTACAATATTTTGAGGGAAATGGTCTTGGTCTGTCACCCAGACTGGAGTGCAGCGGTATGATCATCGCTCACTACAGCCTTGAACTCCTGGTCTCAAGCGATCCTCCTGAGTGGCTAGGACTACAGGTACATACCACCATACTCAGCTAATTTTTTTTAAATTTTCTTTAAGTTCTGTGATTCTTTAATTTCTCTGTATACATCTGTTCTCTCCTCTTCCTTCTCTACTCCTAGTCTAAACCACAGAAAAGTATCTTCCCCTGGTTTTGGCCACCACATAGTTTCCAACCTGAGCTACCTCATCCTAAACGTTCAAGGAGATGACAGAGAAACAAAGGTGCTCACAGTGGTAATGGAAGACAAAGTTAAGCATCTGATGGGGGCAGGGGCTAGGAGGAATGTTAGTAAACTAACAAAAGCAGGAATCTACATAATTGCAGATAAATACTCCTGTCCCAAATTCATTTTCAAATAAGGAGCTGTAAATGCTGGTGTTATCAAAAAGTTGATACTGAATAATGGAAGTGGAAACAAGTTTGACTGAAACCATTCTGTTCATCGAATGGACCAGTCATAAGATCACAATGTTCTTACCGAGCTACTCGGTCGTGGCCCCCTGACACAAAATAATATCCATATGGAGAAAATTGCGTGTCCCACACTGGATAGTTGTGTCCTTTATATCCCACCAAACAAGTAAATGTTTGAAGGCTCCACAATCTAACAGTTCCATCTTCTGAAGAGGAAAGCAGGTAGTTCCTGAGAAGAGAAAGTAATACATTTGATTTCCAGAATAACTTAGTTACCTGCCCAGTTTTTCTGTACATTTGCATATATTAAATGTAGCTAACATGCTACATTTCACTTTTAATTTATATGTTGAATTCACAGTAGATATCAAGAGTTGAAAATAACTGAATTAATGTTAGCTTTGATACTCCATATACTGAATACCTACTGAATGAGGTAAGATTATTAAAAAAAAAAAAAAAAAACCTATAGTCTATTAGAGAGAAAATCACAGTTCTTTTTAAAAAAGAAAAAATAATGAGAGGTAATGACAAAAAGTATGCTCAAATAAGGTCAATTGAGAAAATCTTAAGAAATGTAATATATCACTTAAAACTCAACAATTTTTGACTCTAAAATGGAGATGCTATTTTCCTATCCTGTATGAGTTGTATAAGAATTAAAAAAGAAATGTCTTTGGGGAAAAAAAGCCACTACAGACATACCAATAATACTCTTTTTCAGGGATTAACACAAAAGCTATATACTTAAAAAGTATTACAGTTTTCACTGAAATCAAATTTCTCTCAAGTAAAAATGTATCATCTGGCTAAACCCTATCAAACAACAAAAAACCTCATTCTCAAAGTTTCATAAAGATGAAAACCTTGATGGATTGAAAGCTATTATCTATCCATGAATACAAAATACTCTCCCCTCCATTTCTACAGAACATTAGAGATCATGAAAAATAGGGAGGTACCTATACACATAGGGTCACACTGGAATCATATGGCTATAAGTCAAGTAAAACCTAAACCAGCAGTTTCAAATTTCCTTTTTAGTATCCTCTTAGTTCTTTTGGTTATAGAAAGATAAATGCTCAATTGATAGCTAATATGCCATTAAATATCAGGAATTTGTCTTAAATTTGATGAAGTAGCCACAAAACACAATGCAGGGACCCAAAGAAACAATTCAACCCCTATCAGGGTTAAAACAAAACTGAAGCTAATTTTTAAAACCAGTAAACCCTAAAGCTATGCATCTTGATTCTGTAAATTTGTGTATACGTTAAATTGCTATCTTATACACCAGTACCTGAGGATGAATTTGCAAATGGCAAGACCCTAAAAGATAATGAATAATAGGTGACCATTTTGCTAATGGAATTTCCCCAGCATTTGCATAATGTTTCCAATAGTTAACTTTTATAATCTCTAAACGTAATACAGCAATATTTAAGTTTTATTGTTTGTATTTTACCTATCTGGACTGAAGCTGGCTCCATAGACAGGCCCACTGTGACCATACAGAATCTTCAACTCACTTGCTGTTTTCTCATCCATGATTCTTTCTAAGACGTCATCTGATTCTTTGTCTATTAGGCTAAGATCTAAAATGGTCCAGAAATATTGATTTTTTAAAGTACATTTATGAAAACATTTTAGGCAATCATATCACAGTTCAGAGGAACTAACATTTGAACATTCCTTCCTATATATCAACCACTGTGCTAATGCCTCTAAGTTAGGTGATATCATCCCAGTGAACAGCAGAGGAAACTGAAATTTAGGACAGATAATAATTTGCTAGAGTGCACACAGCTACTCAGCTACCCCAGTCTCCTGATTGCCACTACAGTTCTCTTTTCACTGTTGGAAATGTTAGCATCCTGATTAAAGTGACATGAAATGAATTTCTGCAAAGATCATAACCTCCTGTGTATATTCCATGGAATAAAGATTCAAGTTTAGATCCTGAGAGGTCATCTCAGTTACCTGATGCCTGTTTGACACTCCGAAGCTTTTTGGGTGTCACAGACCACACTCTGACAGTTGAATCTGCAAAACCTCCAGCAATTAGACTAGAATCATCAGTGACATCCACTGCAGTGAGGCCCTACAAATTAAAAAAAAAAAAAAAAGGTTTATTTATTTATTTTTTTGAGACAGAGTCTCACTCTGTTGCCTGGGCTAGAGTGCTGTGGCGTCAGCCTAGCTGACAGCAACCCCAAACTCCTGGGTTCAAGCAATCCTCCTACCTCAGCCTCCCAAGTAGCTGGGACTACAGGCATGTACCACCATACCCAGCTAATTTTTTTCTATATATTTTTAGTTGGCCAATTAATTTCTTTCTATTTTTAGTAGAGACCGGGTCTTACTCTTGCTCAGGCTGGTTTCGAACTCCTGACCTTGAATAATCCGCCAGCCTCCCAGAGTGCTAGGATTACAGGCATGAACCACCGCACCCAGCCAAAAAAAGGTTTTCGACTAAACAATACTGTTTTGGGAGGTGGGGGGAATTACTATCACATCTTAGAGAATACATAATGATGGCTATTTTTCTCATATGAAAGATCATTTGAGGTTTTATTCTCACGTAAAACCCATTTGCCTAAAAGCACTTACTTGGAGAACGTGTCATCACCCCATTTTTGCTCTCCGTATTTGTAGTGCGTGTTAGGAAGCAAATGTTAATCATTTTTGCACTTTACTAAATATGTTCTCAGCAGCCTATTAAAAGGAGTCTATAAAGACACAGAATTCTTCATTTAAAATATTAAGTTTATATAAGTATTTAAACCAAGCTCAACAGAAATGAACCACAGTCTCTCCTCCTCCTCAAAAGCCAGCAGAATTCTGATCAGTGAAATGAGCGTCAAGTATAATAAGCAAGATTCTGGTAACTGCAAGCTGCTAAAACTCTTTTTTTTTTTTTTTTTTTTTTGTGAACGAATCTCACTCTGTTGCCCAGGCTAGAGTGCTATGGCATCAGCCTAGCTCACGGGAACCTCAAACTCCTGGGCTCAAGCAATCCTTCTGCCTCAGCCTCCCAAGTAGCTGGGACTACAGGCATGTGCCACCATACCCGGCTAATTTTTTCTATATATTTTTAGCTGTCCAAGTAAATTCTTTCTATTTTTAGTAGAGATGGGGTCTCGCTCTTGCTCAGGCTGGTCTCGAACTCCTGAGCTCAAATGATCCACCCACCTCAGCCTCCCAGAGTGCTAGGATTACAGGCGTGAGCCATCGCGCCCGGCCCTAAAAGTCTTTTAAACGTTGCCTCCTTGCCCCAAAAGTCTTTTAAACGTTGCCTCCTATCTATCCTGTGCAGTATCCAATTCTCTTTTCCTAACTGCTATCTTTAAATTGTATCAAGAGTTTAAATAACAAAACTCCATTTTAGTTAACACATTTAAGCTTCTCTTAATGATAAATCACCATTTTACACAACTTTCCAGGCAGAAATTGTCCAATTATTTTACCAACCTGGTAAGCATTGAGGAATGTATAGAAACAAATGGAGGGTAAGCAGTCTGGCCCAAGGCGCACTCGTTTGGTGGTTTCTTTCATATTCATTATTTTATCCAACTTATCTGAATCTTTTAACTCAGGAAGAGGGATTCTGTAAAAGGAAAAACAGACTAGAAATTACCCTTTGAATATTAACAAACTTGAACCCTCTACAACATATTGTCTCACCCCTCCACACAAGTTCCTGAAGTCTTTTCCCTCACCTGTTTTGAGGTGGAGCATTGGGATCTTGTTTTTTGCTTTTGGATCCAATACTGTCCTTTTTAGGCTTCTTCTTTTTTGGTTTTCCTTCTTCATTTTCTCCTTCTTCATCCTCATCATCCAAAGGTACCTCAATTTCTGGCTCTTTTAATAAACCAAAAAATACCTACAAGTCAAAGAAGCCAACATTTTTAAATTAATTTTTTGTTCATTAATATACCCTTTTCATATCTTGATAGGATGAATCACAATTACAATATAGTAATTTATACCCTGAAGCAGGGTTCTGTACTTGTCTACCCAACAGCCATCCTCCCCTTTTTCCTTACTAACAGAACCCTGATTTTATTGGAGCAGCAATGTGCTTGGTTAAATCATTTCTGTTCCAGGCTCCCTTGCAGCTAGGAATGGCCATATAATATAATGCTGGCCAACACATGTACACAAAAATATGCTGGATACGGTTTTAGAAAAAAACATTGTTTCTGATAAAAAGGGAGACTCAGCAGGGATATGTGCCTTTTGTCCTCCCACTTCTTCCTTCCTGGAATGCAGCTGCAATGCTAAAATTTGTGAGTACAAAGTAGAAAGCCAGAGTTTAAAGATGTTTGGTCCAGAAACTCAAAGGAGCCAGGGACCTTGATGGCACTGTGGAGCCCTCATGCCACCCCTGGAAGGCCTTCCTCTGGAATTCATTATATATGGAAAAAACTTGTTGCAGCCACTGCAGTCAGGGTTCTGTTAAATGCAACCATTCACAAATTCTCACATATATACATCATCCTTAGAACATGAAATTTTACATACAGTGTAAAATTATTTCCAAGCTAGCTACAAGAAGAATGTGTAAACTATGTAGATGGAAATGCTACAATTTTTCATAATCTGCATTATATAGTTCTTAGGTTCATTTCCCATACCTTTGATTTGTTTGCCTCTCGTTTAGCCTCTCCTGCCAAACTTCCCACCATCGCATCTATCTGCTGCTTACTACGCGGCATCCCATCAAAGATGTCAATGTAGAGGTGCTCCTGAACTATGTTCCATATCTGATTGTTCTGTTTCTCCTGAAGATGCCTCTTCAAGAGTTGGTACGAGTCACGGGAAATACGCAGAACAAATTTACTTGTTCGAAAATCCAACATGGTCTCATTCCCTTTCATGTGTTCCTTTTTGGTAAGACTAGATAATACTCGTAGGTCATCCTGGTAATAACATTCCTGATCTCCATGGAACCTGTTTCAGTGATTTTAAAAAGTCATTTTTCAATGTAATCATTAAGGGATCTGCCTCACCCCCATATATTTATAAACCATCCCAGAATATTTTCAATGTAGTAGCCTCAATAATCCTGAACTAAGCTGTAGGATCAGAAGTAATTCATTTCAAGATGATTATAATTCAATTTCTGAATTCATCTTATAAATAGCCAATTAAATTCTCTAGTGAAATGTATATTTTAAGAGAATTTTAAATAAATATCACCATTTTAAATATATCAGAATTTTAAATAAATGCCACCATTCAAAAGAAATTGGTACACATTTGAAAATGTTAGAACCCTTGCTTTACTAAATATTATGTTTTCTCAAAACCCACTTTTTAAAACTTTTTATTATAGAAAATTTCAAACATATAAAAGTAGAAAACAGTATAAAATGAACTCAATGTATCTATCACTCTGCCTCTCAACAATAATCAATACATGGCATTCTCTTAAAACCCACCATTTTAAATTATTTCCTATAGTCTTAATACCAGACATTTATTAAATATTAATAAATTTATTCATACTATCACTAAAGAACAAACAAATATTTATAACAAACAATGAGTACTTCCATTTACTCACTATTACCAAAAGCAATGAAACAAAGCCTTCAGCCTTGGTGATAATTAGTAACTTTAAATGTACTTTTGCTTCTACAAATCTTAATTTTCCCAAGAAAGTAAAATTAAAGAACATATATTTGGCACTCACTAAGAGCAGCAATCAATACAAAAACATTTAGAAAACAATGACTAAACAAAAGATATCAGGGCTCCAGCATAGCCAATAAATTTCTAAACTATTATTTGTGTTACCCCATTGACTTAGCAACACATGAACTGAGGGTTTCTGACCAGATTTGAGTGAAATTAGAAATCTCAGCCTCTTAGTGTTTACATCAGTCACTGCCCACTACCCTCATCTGAGCATGGTGTCCTGGCAAAGGCTGAGACTGTCCATAATAGGGAAACAGAGAATCCTCTATGATATTCCAACTTCCCGTGTGGAGAGATGGCTAATACCATGAGACTAGAAGAGCAACAAGTTTTTGATGACCGTACCTATGAGAGAAATTAGCTTCTAGAGTAGACGTTCTGTCATCAGCCTTTCTTAATTTTTTTTCCTCAACACCACTAAGCTACAGAACATTTTGCTTTATATACCTTCTAATAGGCATCCTAGTATAATGAATGAATATGATGGTATAGAACCAGGAGTGCTAAGTTCTATTGTTCCTCTGTTACTACTTCCTATTATTTGACAAGTCTTGGTTTCAGGCTCTATTGCTTATATTAAAGAGCTCTCATTCACACGGTTAAGCTCTGCCTCCTCCTTAAACACTCCTTTTCCTTAGCTTCTATAACTCAACACTCAGCTGGTTTTCTTCTTATTTCTCTGGCCTCTCCTTTTATATCTTTTCTAGTAGGCCATTAAATGTTGGAGCTCCTCTGGCCTAGCCCTCTTACCTATTTCATACTCTCCCTTAGTCAAGCACATCCATATCCATCGATATTGCACACAACTCCAATTTATGGCTCCAGTCCCTACCTCTCCTCTGAGCTCTTATATATCATCCTCCTATCAACTTGACATCTCTTAAATGAGTCAAAGGCATATTCAAATCGAAATTCAAGATTATTCTGTGACCTGACAAACCAAGTCCTCTTCCAGGGTTTTCTGTATCAGTGGAGGGATCCCTATCCAGCTAGAGGGGCCAGAAACCTGGGAGTATCAATGATACCTCCATCTCCCTCACCTCCATATCCAATCCAGCAAGTGTGTCACGAATCTGTCTACCTGCTGTGGTAAGTGAACGCTACCACAACCTCGTCCAGTGTTTCTCAACAAGGGTATTACTGCCATGTTTAGTAGGATAATTCTTTGCTAAGTGGGACTATCTATACATATTAGAACATTTAGTGTCCTTGCTCCTCCCCCCAGTTATTATGACAACCAAAAACACCTCCACACATTTTCAAATGGCCTAAGGGAAGAAGCAATATCCCCCTCAGTTGAAAACCACTGCAATAACTTCCAAATTTGGTCAACTTACAGGCATTCTATCCCCCCACCATCTGTTTTCCCCACTGCATAAAGGTCCTTTCAAAATGCATATCTAATACTGACATGGTCCTTTAATGACAGTGAGCACAAATGCCTCACTGTCCTCTCATATCCATTTTTCCTGTCTTCCTCCATAATAGAACACCTGAATATTAGCTGGGCACATAGACACTTAGGTAAAGACCACATTTCCTACCTCCTTTGTAGCTAGGTGTGGCCACTGACTGATAAGATATAAAAGGAAGGATGTGTGCCCTCCCTGCTGACTAGAACACTGATGTTACTGCTTATAGCTAGAGAGCCCATCTTGTGCCATATGGTGGAAACTGCAAGACTGAGGAAGCTGGAGGCCCTGGTAATCAAGGACCCACCACACCAGTCCTGAACTTCCTACCATTATGAAAAAACTGTATTGTATTTAAGCCTCTGTTGTTGGGGTTTTCAGTCACTCTCAGTCTAACCTAATCCCAACACAGCTTCCTATTGCTTTTCTTATTACAAAAATAAACTTTTATTTATACCACCGTTGTTTGAGTTTTCAGTGACTCTCAACCAAAGCTAATCCTACCCAATACCTCTCCCTACTGCTCTTAGGATAAACACAGACCCTCAACATAGGCCAAAAACGTGCCTGGTGTTCCAGTTTCTAACCAATTCTCAGTTTCATTGTGTACCACACCCCCAGCCCCATCCCATTCTCTGCTCCAGCTATACTGGCCTTCTTTCAGCTTTTGTACCTACCATAATCCCTCCTGCCACAGATGCTTTTCCATCTTCATTGGGTTAACTTCTACCCAGTCTTCAGATCTCACCTCAAGCATCACTTCCTCTGAGACCCTTCCCTGACTTCTCCAACTAGATTAAGCCCTCATCTGAAGTTCTCATAGCTCTAGGTACCTCTCCTTCACAAAGCACTTTTTAAGTTGTAATCTTACATTTGTGTGGTTAGAGATGTGTACATACATATACACACACACACATAAATTATGTATGCATAACATATGCAAAAGTTCACATACTTCTCGAAGAATGATTTTGCTTCATTTTCATGTTGATTGTAGACTAGCTCCAAGTACATGTGTACAAACAGAGGATAAAAGAGCTGAGATAACTCTGCCCGATGGCAGTCCAGGGAACATTCAATGAAGTGTTTCAGTCCACTATAGTATTCCTCATACATTGTGGGATCTCCTTGTTGGTTGTACGCTGACAACACAGCACTGACATCTGGCTGGTCTTCCACAACTACACTTCCAGCTGTTTAAAAAACATAAAACAACTTTTAAGAAAATGAGCTGATATATACCATGTGACTATGGCTGTTTTGCTAAGGTCTAGAAATGAGTTATTTCTCAGATGTTTGTCCCTTTCGTATCAACCTCTCTTCCCCAACACAGTCACATAATCTTTTAATGGGAATTTTCACTTTTTTTTTTTTTTTTTTTTTGAGAAAGAGTCTCACTTTGCTGCCCTGGCTAGAGTGCCGTGGCATCAGCCTAGTTCACAGCAACCTCAAACTCCTGGGCTCAAGTGATCCTTCTGCCTCAGCCTCCCAAGTAGCTGCGACTACAGGCATGCACCACCATGCCCGGCTAATTTTTTTCTATATATTTTTAGTTGGCCAATTAATTTCTTTCTATTTATAGTAGAGACGAGGTCTCGCTCTTGCTCAGGTTGGTTTCGAACTAACCTTGAGCGATCCGCCTGCCTCGGCCTCCCAGAGTGCTAGGATTATAGGTGTGAGCCACTGCGCCAGGCCTGATTTTTCACTTGTTTAAGTCACCCAGGCCAAAACCCCTTCAGCAGGTCCATATCTTAAAATAAAATTTTCAGGCCAGGTGCAATGACTCATGCCTATAATCCCAGCACTTTGGAAGGCCAAGGTGGAAAGATCACTTGAGGCTAGGAGTTCAAGACCAGCCTGGGCAACATGGCAAGACCCCCATCTTCACAAAATCAAAATATTATCCAGGCCCTGTGGTGCATGCCTGTAGTCCCAGCTACTCTGGAGGCTGAGGTAGGAGGAATGCCTGAGCCCAGGAGTTTGAGGCTACGATGAGTTATGATCACGCCACAGCATGCCAGCCTGGGCAACAGAGTGAGACCCTGTCTCTCAGAAATGAAAGAGGAAAAGAAAGGGAAAGAAAGAAAATAAAATTTCCAAATCAATAATAAAAAGATTCAATATTTTTCCTGGAATTAGACAAATTATATAAAAGATAGTATGTATAAATCAGACAACTATTAATCTTCTCTCAAGGCACAGTGCAAGTGACACACACCACCACCAAGCTGTGCCCTGGAGTAACAAACATACTCAGCTCTCTGAGCTACCCATATCCTTTGTAACATTTCTGTAACATATCCTATCCTGTGTTACCTTCATATGTGTACATTTATTATTCCTTATAAAATGTAAGCATTTTAAGGGTGGTGAGGACTATGCCTTATTTATGTCTCCAAAAGATAATTATATGTTCAAAGCAATTTCCATAACCACCATTTTTTTGATTACTCTGACGGCCTCTTTTCCTCCTTCCTCGTTTTTCAGTTATAACTAAAAAGAGGTCAAGCTGGGAGTCTCTCTGAACACATTCTGGTTCAGGGAACTGCCCGATAAAAAATAATAATAGGCCAGGCACAGTGGCTCACCCCTGTAATCCTAGCATTTTGGGAGGCCAAGGTGGGAGGACTGTTTGAGGTCAGGAGTTCAAGACCAGCCTGAGCAAGAGTGAAACCTCGTCTGTACAAAAAATAGAAAAATTAGCCAGGCATGGTGGTGCACACCTGTAGTCCCAGCTACTCATGAGGCTGAGGGAGGAGGATCACTTGAGCCCAGGAATTTGATGTTGCAGTGAGTTATGATGACACCACTGTACTCTAGGCTGGAAAACAAAGCAAGATCCTGTCTCAAAATATATAAATAAAAATAATAAATAGGTCAAATTTCTGAAGAGATTATAGCAAAATAACCAATAATTCATCTTTTAGTTCATTCACAAAATTCAGTATTCAGAAAAGATTCCTCTCAGTCATATTCACACATTTCTATTTTTGGATTACAACACTATGTATTCATATTTCACTTCTGGCAATGCTGCAAAAATTAGGCCTCATACAGATTAATCTAGCTAGAGGGTCTGCACTGGATAGTTTAATTCAGTAAACATTTATTGTTGGCTCAGGATCACCTTTGAGACCTTATATTGTGTTTGAGTTTTACTGCATGGACTTTGTGATGACAGTTGCTGGGAGAAGATGGGGGGGGGGCCTGAGGAGTCAAGGACAGATACAGAAGCATAAATTTATCAGTACCAGGCATTTTTTTTTTTTTTTTGAGACAGAGTCTTGCTCTGTTGCCCGGGCTAGAGTGAGTGCCGTAGCGTCAGCCTAGCTCACAGCAACCTCAAACTCCTGGGCTCAAGCTATCCTTCTGCCTCAGCCTCCCAAGTGGCTGGGACTACAGGCATGCGCCACCATGCCCGGCTGATTTTTTCTATATATTTTTAGTTGGCCAATTAATTTCTTTCTATTTATAGTAGAGACGAGGTCTCGCTCTTTCTCAGGCTGGTCTCGAACTCCTGACCTTGAGCGATCCGCCCGCCTCGGCCTCCCAGAGTGCTAGGATTACAGGCGTGAGCCACCGCGCCTGGCCTAGTACCAGGCATTTTACATGTATGTTTTGTAACAGCCTCATCATAACCCATTCAATAGAGAGAAAAAACTCAACTTCAACCTTAGGAAAAATTACTTAATCAGCATAACACAAGCAAAAGTGGCAAAGACAAAACGGTCTGTCCAATGCCTGTTCCTAGACACAGGGTTCTCAAACTTTGCAATATGTTGATACCCCTTAGAAGCACTTATCAAAAATTCAGATTCCAGACGCCACCTCTAGAGGGTCTGATTCACTTTTGAAGTGATGCCCGGGAATCTGCATCCTCCAAAAGACTTGACACTGGTGGTACTTGGTCCATATTTTGAGAAATACTGGCTACACTATGTTCCATCACTCCCTGGCTGTGCGGTCCAAAGCACGTCCCTTGGCCTTTCTCAAGAAGTCTGTTTTCTCATCTCTCCAGAGGTAATGTCTATCTCACAGTGAAACTGTGAAAATTAAGATATATAATTTAAAGTATTTAAAGCGTGCCTATATGAAACGGTACAAATACTGTCAGTGTTAATGCGGACATGCCCAAGGCTCCAAAGCCCAAATGAGAGGAAAGAGACCAAAAGCCTGAAGGTCCCTGTCTCTCTGCGCTCACTTTCTCCATACATCCTCTGCTCAACAGCTCTCCTCAGCCTCTAGCTGGAACTGACAGCTCAGAAGGGGGTTTGACTGCGCAGCCGGCGCACTAGAGAAAGGGGCGGGCATGTGGCCCTAGAGGCGGGCCCAGGAAATTCAAAACAAGCCCGCAGAGGTGCAGGCCCGCCAGCCCCTGCCTTACCGGCTCACTCCCCTTCATGCCGGCCCTGCCTCCGCAGGACCCCGCGGCTCACCTTTCCCCGGAGCCGCAGGACCTGAGGCTGAGCCCGAGACGGCCGTAGCCCCCGAAGCGCCGGCGCCCGGAGGGTCGGAGGCCGCAAGGCCGGGAACGGAGGCTGTGACCCGGCTGAGAAGCGCGCAAGCCGCCTCAGCGCCGGCGCTGTCCACCTCTCCCGGGGCTCCGGAGCCCGCCACTGCCTCCTCCAGCAGCCGGGCCTCACGGCGCAACGCCTCCTCGGCCTCGCGGAGGTTGCTTTGCCGTAGGAACTGCAGCACGGCCAGCAGAGTCTGTCGGTCGTGAGAAGCGCCCGCCTCAGGAGCAGCGGCAGGCACCGGGGCCGCCCCCGCCGGGGCAGCGGCAGAGACAGCCACCGCGGGCTTGGGGGTCCCGCCATCCCCGCTAGCCGACGACGCCGCCGCAACGTTCCCGCCGCCGCCGTTGGGGCCGTTGTCGGTAGTGCTACCGCTACCCTCGCCCGCGCCGTCCCCCGCCTGCGGAGGTATCAGCGTCGGCGGTCCTTCAGACTCTAGCTTGACCGCCACCTCCGTCTGCTCCTCCGCCAGCGCCGCCATCTTGCGGCTGAGCCACCTCGCGCCGTCAAGCGTGATTGCGTTTTCGCCACATGGAGGGTGGGGAGGGGCGTTTCACGACAGCTCTGGTATGCCATTTACGGCAGTAGGCGGGGCGAGAAAGGGAGAAAAGGAATTAGGAGAGTAACTTTTATAAGTGAGTGAAAGAAAGGCAGGAAGTGGGAGTTGATCGCCTATTACATTTGCCTGATAATCACCATTTATTGCAAGCCAACTATATTGAGGCACTGAGATAGACGTTTTACATTATAAGACTTCTTTTAATGCGACAGTTGTATAAGATACTATTATCCCCACGTTACAGATGTCTCAACCGAGAGTCAATGAGATTCAATAACTTGCCAAGTCAGACAAGAGAAAGTGCAAGGGCCAGCTTTCGAATCCTGGTCTTTAACTCAAAACCATATACCATTTGCCAGAGGACGGCTTCTCAGATACTGGTAATGTTTTATGTTTTGATATGTATAGGGTTTTTTTGTTTGTTTTTGAGACAGAGTCTCATTCTGCCTGGGCTAGAGTGCCGGGGCGTCAGCCTAGCTCACAGGAACCTCAGACTCCTGGGCTCAAGCAATCCTTCTGCCTCAGCCTCCCGAGTAGCTGGTACTACAGGCATGCGCCACTCTTCCTGGCTAATTTTTTCTATATATTTTTAGTTGGCCAATTAATTTCTTTCTATTTTTGGTAGGGACGAGGTCTCGCTCTTGCTCAGGCTGATCTCGAACTCCTGAGCTCAAATGATCCACCCACCTTGGCCTCCCAGAGTGCTGGGATTACAGGCGTGAGCCACTGCGCCTGGCCTATTTTTTTTTTTTTTTAATGTAATTTTTACTTTTGTAGAGGCTGGGCGCGGTGGCCTGTACCTATAGTCCCAGCCTGGGCAACATAGGGGGACATCTCTCAAAGAAAAAAAATAAATAAATCAAGCTGCATGCTTAAACTTTGTGAACTTTACATCATATATGTTGTATTTCAATTAAAAGTTTTTAAAAATACCAGAACTTTGTGATTGTGAAATGTGTATATTATGCATTCATGCTGCTATCCATTATTACAAATAAACTATTTTAATTATACATTTAAAAATCATATATGCCGTTTTACAATATGCTTCATAGGTTATAAAACCCTGCTCAGTATTTTATCTCATTTGAACCTCGTAACTGTGGGATAAACATAGAATTAAACACGAGGAAAGTGAGCCAGCGACATTGGGAAAATATAGCACAGTTGTTCAGGTTGTTGGTTTTGAGGTCTTATCGGCTTCCTTTGACCTTACTTAGTGGCTGGATGACCTTCTGAGCTACTGGTAATGTTTAACTGGAGCATATTACTTAATTCACTATATCCCAGTTACCCAATTTCTAAAATAAAGATAGTAGTACCTACCTCATAATATTGTTTTGGGGATTAAAGGAGATACCTAGCACATAACAAATAGCCATTGTTTATTTTTACTCCACCATAAAAGGTATTCTGTAGGCTGGGCATGGTGGCATCACACCTGTAATCCTAGCACTCTGGGAGGCCAAGGGGGTAGGATCACTTGAGGTCAGGAATTCAAGACCAGCTTCAACAAGAGCGAGACCCCCATCTCTACTAAAAAATAGAAAAATTACCCAGGTGTGGTGGCACACACCTGTAGTCCCAGCTACTCAGGAGGCTGAGGCAAGAGGATCGCTTGAGCCCAAGAGTTTGAGGTTGCAGTGAGCTATGATGATGCCATTGCACTCTAGCCCGGGCAACAGAGTGAGACTCTGTCTCGAAAAAACAAATTGAGGGGGGCAAGGGCGATGTACGTAACCTTAACATTTGTACCCCCATAATATGCTGAAATAAAAAGTAAAATAAATTAAAAAAATTGAAACAAACAAAAAGGTGTCCTTTAAATATTTGATCAAGAACGTACAATAGGCCGGGCACGGTGGCTCACGCCTGTAATCCTAGCAGTCTGGGAGGCCGAGGAGGGAAGATTGCTCAAGGTCAGGAGTTCGAAACCAGCCTGAGCAGGAGCGAGACCCCATCTCTACTAAAAATAGAAAGAAATTAATTGGCCAACTAAAAATATATAGAAAAAATTAGCCGGGCATGGTGGTGCATGCCTGTAGTCCCAGCTACTCAGGAGGCTGAGGCAGAAGGATTGTTTGAACCCAGGAGTTTGAGGTTGTTGTGAGCTAGGCTGACGCCATGGCACTCTAGTCCAGGCAACAAAGTGAGACTCTGTCTCAAAAAAAAAAAAGGAAAGTACAATCATGATGTTCCAGGGTGATCTCAAGACTGAAATATAAAGCTAATCTAATTGGATATCTAAGTAAGAATGTCAAATATGGAGTATGGGGGGAAAAAGAGATGAGCAGGAATTGGTTAGCGTTTATTTACTCAGTACTGGCCAAGAGAGAGAACCTGAACCTGATTGTACACTCTTATGAGATAGGAAGAATTCATCCTTTTCCTCAGGATCATTCAACTTGTTATTTTTCTGATTCAGAGCTCATTAACTTGATAATTAATTAAGCACTTAGACGGGAGATGCCATGAATGACAAGCACAGGTGTGCTTACTATTCACTGGGAAGATGTTTTACTCATTGTGAAGAGTAGGTTAAAATTTTGATGCATACATTAATCTCATTAATCAGGTCCTGGGAACTGGATCCGCCTGTACAATTGAAGCCCAGATACTGGATCCCACACAAGTACAACTAGCCCTCTCCCCTCTGTGGAGTCTACCTCTTACTTGGCTTTGTCTCTTAAATTCCAAAGGGTCTAGGGTTGATACTTCAGTTGAGATTACCCTACTCCAAGTACAATGGTTTTTCTGTTACACCACAATACAAATAAGTTTCTTGAATATCTGGAAAGCCCACTTTTTGATTCTCTTTTCCTCTTTCTTTCTAATTCTTACTCCCATTCTTCTACTCTCTTCCTGGGATGCTTTAAGAAGTCTATTGTCATTGTGGATCTTGTTCCTTTGTAGGAAACCTGCTCTTTCTCTCTGGATGTTTCTCTTTCTCTTTGATGTTTTTTCATTTCACTGTAATGTATCTAGGATTGGATTGTTCCTGTCTCTCCTGATAGGCCCTTTATGCACTCTTTCAATCTGAGATTTTTTTTTCCTTAATTCTGGGAATTTAACAAAGCATATCCACACGTATTTCTTCCCAGTTTCCCCCTTCTAGTATTCTTATTATGTATATATTGATACACTTCTATGCTAGGCCTGTTAACTTTCATATTTTCATCTGTTTACATCTTCCTAATGCCTTCTAGAAGTGTTTCTCTACCCAGTTTTTCAGTATAGTAATGCATTCTTGGCCTAGATCCATATTGCTACATAACCCATTCATTGAGTTATTTACTTCAACCATTATTTGTCATAGTATTTTGACTTGGTTCTTCATGATTTATTATTCCTGCTGCATGTAACCTGGTGGGGAAATTTCGTCCCCTACTTGGGGACATTTGGAAATATAGTAACCCCCACTCCAAGTTGTGACAACCAAAAATGTCTCTAGACATTTCCAAATGTCTAGGGAATAGCAGATAGCAGATTTATATGTTTATATATCTCAGGATGAAATTGGGAGAGTGGATTGGAGAGAAGCAAGGTTAGAGATAGTGAATTCAGTTGGGAGATCATTACAATAACTTGACCTGCACTGGCCACAACCCCCAGAGCCACCCGCCACGTGTAGCAATTGAGCACAGTTACCAAATGCGGTGAATCTGAACTGACATGTTCTGTGAGTGCAAAATACACACTAGATTTTGAAGACTTAGTACAAAAAGAATGTAAAATATCTAATTACTAATTTTTATATTGCCAGGTGTGATGGCTTGCACCTGTAATCTCAGGTACTCTGAAGACTGAGACAGGAAGATTGCTTGAGCCCAGGAGTTCAAGGCTACAGTGAGCTGTAATTGTACCACTGCACTCCAGCCAGGGCGACAGAATGAGATCTCATCTCTTAAAAAAAAAAAGAAAGAAAAATGATAATTTTTATATTAATTACATATTGAAAAATGATGTTTTGATATATTGGGTTAAGTAAAATATTTCATTAAAATTAATTTCCTGCTTCTTTTTACTTTTTTAATGTGGCTACTGGAAAAGTTTTAATTACATATGTGGTTTGCCTTATATTTCTTTCCGACAGTACTGATCTAGATCAGCAGGTTTCAAACACTGTTGCCCATGGTTCACAATAAGAAATATATTTAACATCATAACTCAGGACTCACTTCATGGATATGTATAAGTGAACCAAAAGCTCTATGAAACAATACTCTGTAAAATTACTACATGAAATGCACTGCACTCTGATATTTGGCATTTTATTCTTTAAAATATTGAGTATATACTATGGTGCATAGTTCAGCAGATTGAATCACGAAGAGATGCACCATTTGTCTGACATATCTGGGGAAAAAACATTGAGTGTGACCCATTAAATTGATTTTAATTTAATTAATTTCAAATTCATTTGTAGTTTGAAAATCCCAGGCTAGAGTAGACAGTTATTATTATAGGTATAATTAGAGGAGGACAGGTCAATAGATTCCTAAAATATGTAGGTTTTGGAGAGACATAGGAGTTTGGATTTGGGAGATGAGGAGAAAGATTGTATCAAAGATCATTTCCAGATATTTGACTTGGGTGACTGAAAGGATGATGATATAATCCCCTGAGAATTTAAGCTGGTTAGAGTGGAAGATTATGAATTCAGTTTTTGATATGTTGAGTTTGAGGTCCCTGGAGGATGTGCCAGAAGAGGTAGGCAGTAGACAGTTGCATACGTGCCTTATGAGTAAGTAGAAAAATATGGGCAGGAGACAGGAATTTGGAAATCAGCATGTAGATGGTCACAGAAGTGATATAAATGAATAAGATTGCTCCCAGAGAGTGTAGAGAGCAAGAAATGAAGAAGATGTGGAACAGAACTGAGGAGCATCCATATTTCAAGACAAATTCAGGGACCACTCATTCTCTTGTTCTTTTTTTTTTTTTGTTTTTTGAGACAGAGTCTCACTCTGTTGCCCAGGCTAGAGTGCTGTGGCATCAGCCTAGCTCACAGCAACCTCAAACTCCTGGGCTCAGGTGATCCTCCTGCCTCAGCCTCCCGAGTAGCTGGGACTACAGGCATGTGCCA